>UBIG03000077.1:0-70975 GCA_900464855.2 Musa schizocarpa
AATAAAATAGGAGTAACCACCTATGGCATGAGTTGATATGGGTCCACATACATCATTGTATGAGTTCCAACATCTTAGTGGCTCTCTCTAGTTCCATTAAAAGGAGAGTCTGGTTGGTTTTCCATGAAGCCAAGGCTCGCAAGTTGCATATGACTCAAAATCAAATGGATCTAGATATCGATCCTTTAGCAACTTTTGGATCATTCTCTCATGGATGTGACCTAGCTTGCAATGTCACGGTATGCACTATTCACCTCATCTCGTTTTTTTCTTGGACACACTTTACATTCATGATTTGTGGAGCAATATCTAGTATAAATAAAACATTATGCAATATTCCTCATGCCAATATCCTAGTTTTTTTAGAATCTATAATAAATTACGGATGTGATAAGCACTACCAAATACCCATGCATTATTACAAAACTCGATAATGGGAGATGGATGTGGATGTACCTAAAAGCTTCTCCAAGCTTCTGTTTAGCCCTCTCTGTGAAGGTACTCGTTACAGTTCCTCTTCTAGTGTCCATCTTTATTGTAGTGGAAGCACTGTCCTTTGTCCATTCTTGGGTCTTTCTTAGCAACTTTGTTTTTACCCGGTCTACCCTTGCCCTTGCCCTTCTTAGGGACTTTTTTTACTTTTATTTTCTTTCTGGTCTCACTAGTATAGAGAACTAGCTTATCTCTCTTGATAGTGCTCTTTGCCTCCCTAAATATATTGAGGAGGTGATGAAGAGTCACATCAAACTTGTTCATATTAAAATTCATTATGAATGTGAAAAAAAGAATATGGTAGGGACTGAAGCATAAAATCCATACATGGGGTTATCCTCTAGGACCATTCCTAGACCTATGAGTTTCTCTATCCACTCAATCATCTTTTAGAATATGGTTCTGAACTAGTGTCCCCTGGTCATCCTAGTCTTGAGAAGAGGCTTTTAGATATCTCATATCGTTGAATCCTTCACTATTTCTCAAACAGTCTGGGACATGTAGGAGAATGAATAAGCATCCATCTTTTCATGTTGTCCCTATAATTTCGGGACTCATGGAATCCAACATGTAACATTGAGCAAGAGTGGACTTATTTATGTACTTCACGTAATGAGCAATCTCATCCGCTTGCCCCTTGCTCGGGCATAGGCATCACTGTATCAAGGGCGTACATGATTTTTCTCGCCGTCGTGAGAACAATTCTCAAGTTGCTAAGCCAATTAGGTTAATTTGAACCCGATAAGGTGGTTGACATCAAGTATGCCCGTAAGGGATTTGAAAGCGATATATTTTTTGAAAATAAAGATGCGTAAAAAATAAATAACATGCAGATTTTATAAAAATAAACAAATAAGATATGAACTTTTATCTTAATCTACTCCCACTATTTTACTAGCGAAGTCATATGACACCAATAGAAGTCTCGATAGACTTCTAATGGGGATCGAGATCCAATCAACGTCTTAGTGTAACCTCGAGGGACTCACCAATCACAATGAGCCCAAAAGATAGGCAACTCCTGTCGATCATAACTCCTTATGATTCTCATAATGTTCGACCTCCGAACCACCATAGTCCCAAGAGACTCGACCAACCATGATGTTTGGTTAAGTCAACACCATCGTTACAAGATGAGTCTGATTCGTTGATATACCCTAGAAGGACTCGACCAAGCATACAATATCCTCAGGTCACCGGTGACATCTCTATGTTATAGGCAAGATAGTGAGTTGTGATATAGGTAAGCCTCGAAGGACTCGACCAACTCAACATAAATTGAGAATCGATCCATACCTATAACAATGGAATGCCACTTAGGTCAATATAATTGTCTCACATTTACCGACTTAATATTATCGAGAGAGAGTATTTTTATTTGGTCTCCTAATATGATATATCACACATATACATATTTAATATATATTTACATCGCATGCAATATATATATATATATATATAGTAGGTGTACAAGCAATCACACATCACATGAGCAATCACACTAGATGATCATGGACCACAACCTAATGTGATCAGGCCTGAGCTAGTGGGCCTAATCACTCACATCAAGATCTATGTGTGTAATGGTGCATCTCTATACCTTGTGATCATCCATCTCGTTCTCATCGGTTCCGTCGGCATCTCGATGCATTTCCATGCATTGCGATCGTCCGTCTCGACCTCATGGTACCGCTATCGCTTCCATACTCCCGTTGCACCTCTTCATGTGATTACAACTTAATCATAGGTGCATGCAGGCCCAACAATAAACAAGAAATAAAATGGTGGCTCGTGAGACTCTAATAATAATAATCACAAGTATACACACATCACACGGTCCATGATCATCCATCCATAAATCATACATCACATATACACATCATCATGTGGGACTACTAGATAATAATAATAATAATATTATTATTATTATTATTATTAATTAAAAATTTTAATTAATTAATATTTTTTTAAAATTTAGGACATGTAGGAAATTTTTAATTTTTTGAGGGGTATTTTATTAATTTATATAGAAGGACGAATTTGGAATTTATTAATTCTAAGGCCAAAACCTAACCTCCCCATCTCCATTGCTATGCTATAGTTGCCACCACCATGTTGACAAAGAATCGCTACAAGAGGGGGGGGGGCAACCTTGATCTTGCTTTGCCCTGATTGTTCACTTCATGCGGCGGGCGGTAGCCATGGGGGAGAGCTTTGCGGGCACCGCTTGTGGCTTCAGCTCACCGGGGTGGTACAACCCCTAGAGGGCGATCGTCGCCATCCTAAGCGTCACCCTTGTAGGGCACTCACCCGCTGGCGAAAGTGCCGCTATTACCAAGCGAAGTCGCCCACGGGTTATATTTGTACCCATGGTAGTACCCGTGGAGCCGCCAACCCTTGTCGGGCCGAAGCCCATCGTAAAGCAAGTCATCACCGCTTGTTGTAAGTTAACAAAAGTCTTTGTCTTTGTCTTTGCCCACGACTATTGCAAAGTGGTCGCGACGCGACGAGATTGTAGCTTGATGGATTTGCGGTGGCTACCGCGACACGGAGATGAAGCCAGTCGCCAGTTATGAGGGTAGTAGCAATTGCTCGATACTACTATTAGGAAATATTAGGGGCAACATCACATACACAACCTAAAGAACATTAAAAATAAAATCCTAATTTTCCAAATATGCATTCATCGTCGTGCGAAGATTGGTGCGCAAAATCTGCGAAACTTAAAACTGCATATTTGAAAGATTATGTTACCTTATAAGATTGTATATCCCTGTAGATATCTAGGAGAGGGTGAAGGAGGTCACGCGTCCTCCTCTCTAGCGGTGATCTACACAGTAGAGCTATGATGATACTCGTCAAGTCTCTAAGCTTACTATCCGAAGAGGAGAAGGGGAGAGGAGAATAGGATATGACAACCAAAAATGCTCTAGCCTATGAACCATTGGTTCCTCCCTATTTATAAAGGTCTCCTATCAACTTCACCATAATAGATCATACCCTATTGGGTATCAGATCTCCATCCAACTACCCAAGACTTGTTGAATGCATGAGACACATGAGGGCAACGAGGCTTGTTGACTTAAACTACTCTCATTGACGATGTTGAATACATGAGACACATGAATGTTAAGGTGTGATGATTTGAACTGCTCGTATAGGGGTTGTCAAATATCTAAGGGTGTTAACTATATATTAGAGCATTAGAGTATGTTGACTTGAATCGCCCACATAGGAATGTTTGATACATAAAACACATAATGGCATTTTGGTATATTATCTTGAGTCATTGCCATAGTGGGTGTGACATGCATGTGATGCTTATAGGATCATAGCGTGTTGACTTGAATAACATGTATAGGGAGTGTTGAATGTATGAGAGGCATGAGAGCATCAAAAGTATACTAATTTTAATCACCCATTTTGGTTTTGTTGATCATATGAGACACATGAGGACAGTGAAATTTGACGAAGTGTAATGACTTCGTGATCGGATATATTGGACGATGAGACATTTGAGGGTCAAGACATTTCAACTTGAGCGGTCACATAAGGGGTATAAGATGTCCGAGGGCATATGATACATAAGGCACATGATGGTATTTAAGTTTGTTGACTTGAACTAATCATCTAAAAAAATTATAAAAACATAAGACACATGAGGTCTTAACATCACGAAATCACCTAATTAGATAGTTTTGAAATTATGAAATACATAAGGTATTAGGGTTTACCGACTTAAACCACGAATGATTCCTATTAAGAAATTGGAGCTTATTGATTTGAATTGCTAATAAATAGGGTTACTAACTCACGAGACATGAATCAATTCAATGGATGTCAAATGAAAATAGGGGCTCTTAAAAAAAAAAAAAAAAAAAAAAAAAAGACAATCAATGGCTTTTTTATAAATAATTAAATTGGTAGGTGTAAAAAACAAAAACAACTAACTACATGCAATTTTGGTAAAAACAACTGAGAAAGTAAAATCCTCGGGACCGAATGCCAGCAGCATTTTTCTCGACTAACGCATGAGAGACACCATATCAGCTGGCCAACTTTTCGGGGTGACTCGACCAAATCGGGCGAGAATGCGTTTACCACACGTTGCCTATTTGGCCGCTTATTTGTCATCCGCCACTCTCTCTGGGTTCTTCCCCATCTCCCCTCTCTCCCGCCACCGTGGTGGCAGAAGAAGGAATCCGTGGTTGGAGGAGCTGCCGAGATGCACAATACATCGCCGCCCGCCAACGTTCCCATCTCCGCCTACGCCGATCCAGCCACCGTCCCCCCCATCGCGGCCTTCCGTCTCGGGCTCGCCCTTCTCAACCCCCCGCGCCGCCTAACGCGTCCTGTCCCGCCGCCGGGGCCGCCGACCTGGTCTCCAGCTTTAAGGAGCACGGCAGAGCCCTGATCTCCGCCCAGCGCCCGTGGCTGCAGCTTCTCGACGTCACCGCCCTCGCTCTCCCCGCCAGCGCCGGCGACGCTTGCTTCCGCCTCCGCCATAACATAGCCTACTTCCGCACCAACTACACCCTCCTCTGCCTCTCCGTCCTCGCCGTCTCCTCCTCTGGCACCCTGCCTCCCTGTTCGCCTTCATCGCCCTCACCGCCGCCTGGTTCTTCCTCTGCTTCACCCGCGACCGGCCGGTCGTCCTCTGCGGCCGCCCGATCACCGACGGGACCATCCTCGGCGTGCTCTCCGTGGCCACGATCTTCGCTCTCATCTTCTCCAATGTCGGACCGACCGTCTTCGGAGCCATCATGATCGGGACAGTGATCATCTGCCCGCATTCGCTGTTCAGGGCGACGACGGACGATCGCTTTCTCCATGAAACAGAGGGCCGCAAGCGGCGGATTGGTTGTCCCCGCTTACGGGATCGCATTATTTTTTTCTTGACAATTACAACTTAATCATATCGTTATTGATTACAGAGTATATCAAACTGTTCTGTTCTGTTCTGAAGTTAGGCTTAAGGGAATAGAGCCCATAGTAATTCCCAATATCAAATGGGACCGTGAGTTATTGTGTTTTGTATATATTTCTTTAAATTTATGATTAGTGCATACATATATATCCGAGTTTTTTAAAAAAGTTGTACATATATTATAGTAATTACAAAATATCATATTAAAAAATATTGAGGATATTTTATATATAAAAATGTTAGAGAATTTGATCACTTAAATTTCAATTCCATTGAATTTTTAGCTCCATGTACTGACCCAACATGTCACTTTGGACGCAAAATCTAAAAGGAATCAACCAACCATGCAAATTCAACTTTATGTAACATGTTAAAGAAATTGGTCGATGCAATTTTAGATTCAAGTGAATTTTTGATATCAATTATGATATCTTTCTTATTCCAAGTGATGATACCTAGGCATGAAATGGAAGTATGATTAGAATGGGGTTGCATCTACCAAGTCAGCCAATAGATTTTATATATAAGCTTGAAAGGTTTGACATCTTCCTACTATGCTAAGGGTGAAGGTCTTTTGTCGAAAGTTAATCGCAGCGTTGCTCCTAATCTTAGATAGATCGACCAATATGGGTATTGAAAATACTAGCAACTGCTTTTTGTGTTTGAAAAAAAAAAAAGGAATTATTAATCATATTTTCCCACATGGCATGTTTTTCAAAATTATATGGAATATATGTGAACAAAGAATTACAAGTATTTCCCTAATTGGTTAAAGGGGCAGGCAATTGCACGAGGAAGGGAAGGAGGATTCGAAGCAATGGGTTAATATGATGTGGTCTAGTGAGAGACAAAGTCGCGGCCTTTGTCCTCGATCATCAAGGAAACCAAAACACGAAACGAATGGAAGGGAAATGGATGTCAAATACATGTGGAATAGGAAAGCCCTAATTAAACCATTGTGGGAGGCACAACTTAATATTGATCGGTCTAGAATTAATGAGGATGATGAGGGAGGGGTGGATGAGCAGTAAAATTAATCCATTGTGGTAGGTGAGGAATAAAATGAGGGATAAGCTGAGAAAGTTGGTGAATCACACATATTTTTGGTAGAGAAGGGAAGGGAAGGGAATTAATGAAGTAGCAAGGTTAATATGGAACGTAGAACCAATTGCTAGGCAAACAATTTTTGGTGATGAAAGGGAGATAGCAATGTAGGCAATACAAAATGAATAGAAAAAGTAATAATTATAACATCGTCTGAATACAATGAATAATGTTAGAAATCTGTGTTATGCGTCGGGAAATCGTCTATATAAACACCAAAGAGGGTGACCAAAAAGTACATACACTACTGCTAGTGAAGAGAGAGCGCGAAAGCCAAAGAGAAAGAGAAAGCGACAGCGACAGCGACAGAGAGAGTGGTGCAGCTTGCCATGGCCATCAACGTGGGGAAGGCAAACCTTGTGGAGCACTTGGAGCTCATCCTCAGTCTCCGTGGCTCCCTACCCGATAGTGGCAATCGATACGGAGTTCCCGGGGTTCATTCGCGACACCCCTCGCGATGCCACCGAAGAAGAAAGATACAATGACGTGAAGCACAACGTGGATAACATGCACCTGATCCAGCTGGGCGTCGCCTTGTTCGACGAAGGCGGCAACACCCCATGGCCGGGGTGCTGTTGGCAGTTCAATTTTTCGGATTTCCATCCCGATGTGGATGCTTCCTCTCCCGACTCCATCGAGTTGTTGGCACAGAGCGGGCACGACTTCCAGCAATACCGACGACACGGCATCGACGCGCGGCGGTGCGCCTATCTGGTATGCGTGAAGCTCTTCTGCCAACCCTACAGCTCCA
The DNA here is from genome assembly GCA_900464855.2 of Musa schizocarpa. Classification (NCBI taxonomy): domain Eukaryota; kingdom Viridiplantae; phylum Streptophyta; class Magnoliopsida; order Zingiberales; family Musaceae; genus Musa; species Musa schizocarpa. Next base: position 7,275 of record UBIG03000077.1, read on the forward strand.
AGTATGTTACGTTTCATGGACTCTACGACGTGGCATTTGTGATAAAGATGATCACCCGAGCCCCACTGCCCAACACCTTGAACGAGTTCTCTGATTTGGTGAGGACCATCTTCGGCCAGATTTATGATCTCAAATATATATCTCGATTTTGTGGAGGACTGCGTCGGGGAGAGATTGGTTTGGTGGGACTATCAAGGTTATTGAACTTTGAACCCGTAGGGATCCGTCACCAAGCAGCATATGACAGTCTACTAATTGGGGCACTCTTCAACGAAATGAAGCAACGAAGGCATAACGTAGAGGACGACAGATCTGCATCGGTCCTCTATGGTATAGAGAATAGATGCGTCGAGAACAGGAGGACTCGAAGGATTGACCGCAGAGGTTGGCCTTACGCAAGACGGCAGCAACACCGCTCGGCTGCCATGGGGTTGGCGGTTTAATTTAGTACATGTACGATCTGCATGTACTAAAAGACTGTGCTCAGCAGCACGTACTACTGCTGCGGCCACCAGAAGTCGATGAGACGACGACGATGCATGCGCACCGGTGCTCGTACGTATCCGATGTATGCAAGCATGGGAAACAAACAGTACTCGACGACGCACCAACGAGCCCTACGGGTCTACTGCTCAGGGCAATCTTCATCGAGGTGAAGCAATGCAACAAAGTTACCTACAAGAACGATCAAGGATACATGACATATTTTTTTTTGTACGTATTTGCAACAGAGGTACACGAACAGCCTATGGAATTAAAATGCAATTGTAGTACCTAATTCTGTCAAATATGTTCAAAAAAAACACATTTGTTTGACCTATTACAGTTGAGAAATATGTTTCTGTATCATACAACTCTTAATACTTGTTGCGTCTATAAAGATTCATGTCTATTTAATTTGGGCAAGTTACTTGCATTTACTCTTTCCGATGATAGAAGCTCCTCATGATTTTTCAAAATGATTCAAACTTGGGTAAGATCCTCATGATTCAAACTTCCTGATAAACCTTGATCATATGGTAGCAGAAAAACCGAGCAGTCCATTGGTGTTAATCTATGCTAATTCGATAAAGTAAAATCCCAACATCATCTAGCACGCTGCAGTTTGAAATTTTAGAAAAAAAAAATAGAACATCCAATTTAAACTGAAATTAAAAGTAGAAAATCATATATCATATGAAAAAAAAAGAAGTAACAATATTATTCAGCCATAATGAATATAAAAAATACAAATTGAATAAATTTTATCCTTATGGATGTAATACATTTTAGGTGTATAATATCTTCAAAATATAATACTTTCACGATTTACCAAACTAATTTCTTCTCGGTATCAGTTTTTTTTTTTTATAATACTTCTCTTCAATTTCAAATTTTGTAGAAAGTTTTAATCGGTATGAAAGTTTTGTTACATAAATCATGAACCATAGGATTCACTAGCTTGTATCTGTGGGGAAATAGCTCAAGTGTCAAGCAGATAGGCAGTCAAAACAGAGAGGAACTTTTTTTCTTATTTTTCTCAGTAAATAATGAACGCAAAAAAAAGATCATCAACTGCACACGTTTAGTATCTAAAGAAAGAATATCAATTTCATTTTAATTTTCTGAATACCGTAAAAAAGAACGAGTCTTGTCGTGGATTAAGTCTTCGATTTGGCACGGATGCAAATGAGAATTGCTGCACATCTCTATCAGAAAATGTCAAGTGGACTCCATCGTCCATTCCGAGGGACATTTTCTTGACACTCAGGATGACACATTAAGATTCGTTGTAATCATCCATCGGATGCGTACGAGCACCGGTGCGTATGCATCGTTGCCGTCTCATCGACTTCTGGTGGCCGCAGCAGTAGTACGTGCTGCTGAGCACAATCTTTTCGTACATGCAGATCGTACATGTACTAAATTAAACCGCCAACCCCATGGCAGCCGAGCGGTGTTGCTGCCGTCTTGCGTAAGGCCAACCTCTGCGGTCAATCCTTCGAGTCCTCCTGTTCTCGACGCATCTATTCTCTATACCATAGGGGACCGATGCAGATCTGTCGTCCTCTACGTTATGCCTTCGTTGCTTCATTTCGTTGAAGAGTGCCCCAATTAGTAGACTGTCATATGCTGCTTGGTGACGGATCCCTACGGGTTCAAAGTTCAATAACCTTGATAGTCCCACCAAACCAATCTCTCCCTGACGCAGTCCTCCACAAAATCGAGATATATATTTGAGATCATAAATCTGGCCGAAGATGGACCTCACCAAATCAGAGAACTCGTTCGAGGTGTTGGGCAGTGGGGCTCGGGTGATCATCTTTATCACAAATGCCACGTCGCGAGTCCATGAAACGTAAAATACTTGGAGCTGTAGGGTTGGCAGAAGAGCTTCACGAATACCAGATAGGCGCACCGCCGCGCGTCGATGCCATGTCATCGGTTTGTAGGGCATCTACGACCCCGATAGGTGCGGGTGCTAGCGGTGGTTGAGATAACGATCGTGGTTGCGATGACAAGATAGTCTGTTGACTTAGTTGGGACAAGAGTGGAGCGATTGTTCGCATTATGCTTGTGGCGCCTACACTTGGTTCATGAGGTTCAATAATACCTTTGCGGGGGACAACCAAGTGCCTCATATTCATCCCGGAGGTGAGAGTTCTAAGTCATTGAATAGAGGCCAGTAATACCCTAGTGCCTGAGTGGAGGTGGTTGCATCCAGCTGGGGAAAGGAGGGTAGCTGCCCATTTGTGTAAAGGTGCTATAGATTGGGGGTAGAGTTTCTTCACTAGAGCACTCAATCTTTGCACTATTAAAGTAGCTTCCCATTTGTGTAAAGGGTTCATGGGCGGATATTCCTACTATATTCAAGGTCCTCCTTCTAGTAACAAATTGTTAAAGATTCAAGGATTCAAAGATATATGATCTCCTAGATAATACAATCTTTCATATACACAGTTTTAAGTTTCTCGATTTTTATGCATTAATCTTCGCACGACAATGAACACATCTTTTGAGAAATTAGGGATTTTATTTTTAATATTCTTTTGCTGCGCATGTGATATCGCCTCTAGATTTTGCAACACATAGGCGGGCATTCCTACGATATTCAATGCCCTCCTTCTAGTGCCAAATTATTGAGGGGATGCATCATTGATGGTCGAATCAACCCAGCTTGGTCTTGTCCCAAAGGCATAGAGACATCCAAGGAACCATTATGACAGTCCTAGTGCATCTGAGGTGGTCTTTGTATAACCTCGACCTATCCGAGGTGGTCTTGAGGTCAGGCCGAGGTGGGCTTTTTGGTGGGTTATTGCACGAAGGTTAGTTCTAGAAATTACATAGGGTGTGAGAGGTTTTTGGAAAGAGGTCCGACTCCTAGGCCGACACTAGGGGTTGGATTTTTATACTTGACTAGTGAGGTAATCCTCCGTGAGAGCCTCAACATCTCCCCTAGTGTTTTGTCTACAAGGGCGATATGCTCGAATGACCTCTTGTGGACTATTGTCCATGGGGACCGATAGAGGGACAGACAGGTCTGAACGACCTCCATGAACTGTTGGCCATAGAAGTCGATAGGGCCAGTCCAAGTGATCTCCTATGGATTATTATCCATAGAGATCGACAAGCCATAACCACCCATCGCTTTTTTGCCCAGTGGGTGATTCGACTTTTTTCTTCAATGTTAAAGCTTTTAGAGTGATTAGTTGGTGGACAGGGATTGATTGCCAAAATATTTTCTGTCGGACGTTATTAACTTGAGGATGGGAATGCTCACAAATTTCATCTTAATTATTGCATTAGTATTAGAAGGAAAAAATTATTATATTATACTATGGTTTATTCATGATAAAACAGTATTACATAGATATCAATGTAGCAAAGGCTAGATTATAAAGTTGTCTAATTTTAGAACTTAATGGTGAATGAAATATGTCTGATAGCAGCGATCAAATGGTCAAATGATTAACTCATCTGATAAATCATAAGAGGTGTGCAATCATTTTGATACAAAATTAGAAGAAAACGTCATATTTCATAGCACAATATTCGTCTCTAATACCTTATTTATTGTTGTCTATTTTAGAAAACAATTAAATGAGACAAAATATTTTTTTTAAATCTTGAATGGATGCATTTTCTAGAATGAGGAGACAACCCTATGGTTGCACCTATAAGAGTGTCAAACTCATGAGATGTGTGAGGGAATTGAGGCTTGTTGACATTAACTACCTGCATTAGGTTTGTTGGATGCATGAGATGCTTCAAAGTTGAGGCATTCCAACTTGAACCACTCATATAGGATTGTCAAACATATGAGAGGGTGTTAGATGCACAAGGATGTGAGAGCGAGGTAACTTCAACCACCCATGTAGCATGTGTAGACGCATTAGACATGAAAGTGTTAATCGGTGTCGAATGTATGAGAGGCATGTTAGTGTTGAGGCATATTGACTTTAAGAATCTACTAGTATCTATCGGACATGTGAAATATTTGAGGGTGTCATGATGTGTGGATTTGGACCACTTGCAAAGGAGGTGTTAAACATATAAGATATACAAGAGTACCTTGGAATGCTAAGGCGAACTACCACTACAAAGGTTTCAAACATATAAGACGTATGAGAGTATCATTGCATGTGGACTTGAACTGCTTGTGTATGGGGTTGTTTGATGCATAAGACAAGTAAGGGTGTTGTGACAGGTGACACAAGCTAACTATGCAGTGGGTGTCAAATGCAAGAGATATATGAGGGCATTATGGCGTGTAGAGTTAATTGCTTACATGAGGGGTCTTAGACAAATGAGATGCACAAGAGCATTTAGGTGTGTTAACTCTAACTGCTCATGTATAGCCATCAAATGTTCAAGGAAGTTAGATGCACCAGATCTAGTAGCGCATTAAAGTGTGTTGACTTACATAGTCTAGGGTGTATCAATCACATGAGATACACGAGAGATTAAGGTGTGCAACTTGAACCACACATACAGGTGGTGTTGGACACGAAAGGCCTAAGTGCTAGTCATTGGTGCCCTACAAGTCATTCACGTGAGTGATGACATGTGTGACATGACACACAATCTTTTTCATTATTATTATTATGGTAATTTCTTACTTTATATTACTTATTGCATATATACATTGTGATCTCTATGGATATATACAATGGGAATCAAATCATGATAGGATTACAATAATGAGATTAATTCACCTTTAAATATAGACCCTAAATAATCCTGGTCATAAGTTACTCGAGAAGGATATTGAGATAACCGGACAAACTGGTGCGTTGTATACTTGTCCATATGATGGAGTCAGCTGGTCTCATAGCTACTTGTTCGGGGACATTAAGGATACAATACAGGTACTCATTGGAGAATGAGATCACTAATTCATCTGCTCACGGAATACTGGATGGTTGATGATGCCTTATTAATAAATAGTAATTCCGTAGTCTCAATAGTGTATATGGTCCTTAGACTTGAGACATCAAGGATGTCCTGTATGAGTATTCCATTCTTTGATACCAGACTTATAGATTTGAAATTTTCAAATCTAGTATAATCGGTTATTGAAAGTGATAGCCAATCTTATGAGGGTTATTGAGTGTCGATAGAGGATCATCCACTCTCGGTATCATGAGAGGAATATTTTATTTTCTTGCTCAAACAAATACTTGGCCAAGGTCATTCGGATTGAGAGAGAAAGAGTTCTCCGGGAGAATCTGATTAGAGCAAGACTCGAGAAGAAATCGTATGGGCATGATAGTACCATGCTCGATATATGGTCTTTGGAATATTAGATGATTGAGAGACTATAGGTACATAGTAATAGAGGATAGATAGATTCAAAGGATTGAATTCTCCTATATCATTTAGGGACTGCGACGTAGTGGCCTAGTACGTCCGCAATCGATGAGTCGAGTGAATTATTATGAAGATAATAATTCAATGAGCCAGAATGAGTTCTGACAATTATGACTCACGACCAGCTCGATATTAGGCCTAAAGGGTCACACACATATGGTAGGTGTTGCGATATATAATGGTTCGGATATGAGATATCGGTTGGTGCTCCTATCTTATTGGATATTCAATAAGCTCATGAATTATTGGATCCTATGGATGAAATCCAATAAGAATCAATAAGAGATTATTGGGTAGTGATCCACTAATCTACGAGACTTAGATAGTTAGATGGAGATCCAATACTCATAGAGCTGGATCTATTAGAGTTAAATAGACAAGGAACCAATGATTCATAGGCTAGAGCTTTTCTGATTGCCTCTCCTATTGTCCTCCCTTTCTCCTCCTTAGATAACAGGTTTGGAGTTTTAAGGAGCATCATCGCAACCATGTTGTGTGGATCAACGCTAGAGAGAAGAACACTAGATCTCCTTTACCCTCTTCTAGAGATTTGCAAGGATTCAAAGATATATGATATCCCTAGGTAATACAATCATTCATATACCCAATTTTAAATTTCTCAATTTTTGTGCACCAATCTTTGCACGATAATGAACACATATTTTTGGAAATTAAGGATTTTATTTTTAATATTTTTCTGTTGCGTATGTGATATTGCCCCTAGATTTTCCAACACATGGGCGAGCATTCCTACCATATTCAATGCCCTCCTTCTAGTGCCAAATTATTGAGGGGATGCTTCATGGACGGTCGAGTCAGCCCAGCTTGGTCTTGTCCTAAAGGTGTAGAGACATCCGAGGAACCCTTGTGGCGGTCCTAGTGCGACTAAGGCGGTCTCCGCATAACCTTGACCTATCTGAGGTGGTCTTGAGGTCAAGTCGAGGTGGGCTTTTTGGTGGGTTATTGTGTAAAGGTTAGTGTCGAGAGGAATTTTCTGACTCGACTCCTCCAATGCACAAGTTAGTTCCGAAAATTACATAGGGTGTGAGAGGTTATTGGAAAGAGGTCTGACTCTTGGGCCGACACCAGGGGTCGGCTTTTATACCTGACCAACTAAGGAGATCCTCCATATTAGCCCCAACGTCTCCCTTGGTGTTTTGTCTGTAGAGGTGATATATTCGAACGACCTCCTATGAACTATTGTCCATGGGGGCCGATAGAGGGATAAACAGGCCCGAACAACCTTCATGAACTATTGCCCACAGAAGTCGATAGGGCCAATCCAAATGACGTCCCATGGATTATTATCCATAGAAATTAACAAACCATAACCATCCACCACGTTATTTCCTAGTGGGTGATTCGACTTTTTTCTTTAATGTTAGCGCTTTTAGAATGATTAGTTGGTGGACGGGGATTAGTTACCAAAATATTTTCTATCAGACTTTATTAACTTAGAGGATGGGAATGCTCATGAATTCCATCTTAATTATTGCATTAGTATTAGAAGGAAAAAATTATTATATTATACTATGCTTTATTCATGATAAAACAGTATTACATAGATATCAATGTAGCAAAGGCTAGATTATAAAGTTGTCTAATTTTAGAACTTAATGGTGAATGAAATATGTCTGATAGCAGCGATCAAATGGTCAAATGATTAACTCATCTGATAAATCATAAGAGGTGTGCAATCATTTTGATACAAAATTAGAAGAAAACGTCATATTTCATAGCACAATATTCGTCTCTAATACCTTATTTATTGTTGTCTATTTTAGAAAACAATTAAATGAGACAAAATATTTTTTTTAAATCTTGAATGGATGCATTTTCTAGAATGAGGAGACAACCCTATGGTTGCACCTATAAGAGTGTCAAACTCATGAGATGTGTGAGGGAATTGAGGCTTGTTGACATTAACTACCTGCATTAGGTTTGTTGGATGCATGAGATGCTTCAAAGTTGAGGCATTCCAACTTGAACCACTCATATAGGATTGTCAAACATATGAGAGGGTGTTAGATGCACAAGGATGTGAGAGCGAGGTAACTTCAACCACCCATGTAGCATGTGTAGACGCATTAGACATGAAAGTGTTAATCGGTGTCGAATGTATGAGAGGCATGTTAGTGTTGAGGCATATTGACTTTAAGAATCTACTAGTATCTATCGGACATGTGAAATATTTGAGGGTGTCATGATGTGTGGATTTGGACCACTTGCAAAGGAGGTGTTAAACATATAAGATATACAAGAGTACCTTGGAATGCCAAGGCGAACTACCACTACAAAGGTTTCAAACATATAAGACGTATGAGAGTATCATTGCATGTGGACTTGAACTGCTTGTGTATGGGGTTGTTTGATGCATAAGACAAGTAAGGGTGTTGTGACAGGTGACACAAGCTAACTATGCAGTGGGTGTCAAATGCAAGAGATATATGAGGGCATTATGGCATGTAGAGTTAATTGCTTACATGAGGGGTCTTAGACAAATGAGATGCACAAGAGCATTTAGGTGTGTTAACTCTAACTGCTCATGTATAGCCATCAAATGTTCAAGGAAGTTAGATGCACCAGATCTAGTAGCGCATTAAAGTGTGTTGACTTACATAGTTTAGGGTGTATCAATCACATGAGATACACGAGAGATTAGGGTGTGCAACTTGAACCACACATACAAGTGGTGTTGGACACGAAAGGCCTAAGTGCTAGTCATTGGTGCCCTACAAGTCATTCACGTGAGTGATGACATGTGTGACATGACACGCAATCTTTTTCATTATTATTATTATGGTAATTTCTTACTTTATATTACTTATTGCATATATACATTGTGATCTCTATGGATATATACAATGGGAATCAAATCATGATAGGATTACAATAATGAGATTAATTCACCTTTAAATATAGACCCTAAATAATCCTGGTCATAAGTTACTCGAGAAGGATATTGAGATAACCGGACAAACTGGTGCGTTGTATACTTGTCCATATGATGGAGTCAGCTGGTCTCATAGCTACTTGTTCGGGGACATTAAGGATACAATACAGGTACTCATTGGAGAATGAGATCACTAATTCATCTGCTCACGGAATACTGGATGGTTGATGATGCCTTATTAATAAATAGTAATTCCGTAGTCTCAATAGTGTATATGGTCCTTAGACTTGAGACATCAAGGATGTCCTGTATGAGTATTCCATTCTTTGATACCCAGACTTATAGATTTGAAATTTTCAAATCTAGTATAATCGGTTATTGAAAGTGATAGCCAATCTTATGAGGGTTATTGAGTGTCGATAGAGGATCATCCACTCTCGGTATCATGAGAGGAATATTTTATTTTCTTGCTCAAACAAATACTTGGCCAAGGTCATTCGGATTGAGAGAGAAAGAGTTCTCCGGGAGAATCTGATTAGAGCAAGACTCGAGAAGAAATCGTATGGGCATGATAGTACCATGCTCGATATATGGTCTTTGGAATATTAGATGATTGAGAGACTATAGGTACATAGTAATAGAGGATAGATAGATTCAAAGGATTGAATTCTCCTATATCATTTAGGGACTGCGACGTAGTGGCCTAGTACGTCCGCAATCGATGAGTCGAGTGAATTATTATGAAGATAATAATTCAATGAGCCAGAATGAGTTCTGACAATTATGACTCACGACCAGCTCGATATTAGGCCTAAAGGGTCACACACATATGGTAGGTGTTGCGATATATAATGGTTCGGATATGAGATATCGGTTGGTGCTCCTATCTTATTGGATATTCAATAAGCTCATGAATTATTGGATCCTATGGATGAAATCCAATAAGAATCAATAAGAGATTATTGGGTAGTGATCCACTAATCTACGAGACTTAGATAGTTAGATGGAGATCCAATACTCATAGAGCTGGATCTATTAGAGTTAAATAGACAAGGAACCAATGATTCATAGGCTAGAGCTTTTCTGATTGCCTCTCCTATTGTCCTCCCTTTCTCCTCCTTAGATAACAGGTTTGGAGTTTTAAGGAGCATCATCGCAACCATGTTGTGTGGATCAACGCTAGAGAGAAGAACACTAGATCTCCTTTACCCTCTTCTAGAGATTTGCAAGGATTCAAAGATATATGATATCCCTAGGTAATACAATCATTCATATACCCAATTTTAAATTTCTCAATTTTTGTGCACCAATCTTTGCACGATAATGAACACATATTTTTGGAAATTAAGGATTTTATTTTTAATATTTTCTGTTGCGTATGTGATATTGCCCCTAGATTTTCCAACACATGGGCGAGCATTCCTACCATATTCAATGCCCTCCTTCTAGTGCCAAATTATTGAGGGGATGCTTCATGGACGGTCGAGTCAGCCCAGCTTGGTCTTGTCCTAAAGGTGTAGAGACATCCGAGGAACCCTTGTGGCGGTCCTAGTGCGACAAAGGTGGTCTTCGCATAACCTTGACCTATCTGAGGTGGTCTTGAGGTCAAGTCGAGGTGGGCTTTTTGGTGGGTTATTGTGTAAAGGTTAGTGTCGAGAGGAATTTTCTGACCTGACTCCTCTAATGCACAAGTTAGTTCCGAAAATTACATAGGGTGTGAGAGGTTATTGGAAAGAGATCTGACTCTTGGGCCGACACCAGGGGTCGGCTTTTATACCTGACCAACTAAGGAGATCCTCCATATTAGCCCCAACATCTCCCTTGGTGTTTTGTGTGTAGAGGTGATATGTTCGAACGACCTCCTATGAACTATTGTCCATGGGGGCCGATAGAGGGATAAACAGGCCCGAACAACCTTCATGAACTATTGCCCACAGAAGTCGATAGGGCCAATCCAAATGACGTCCCATGGATTATTATCCATAGAAATTAACAAACCATAACCACCCACCACGTTATTTCCTAGTGGGTGATTCGACTTTTTTCTTTAATGGTAGCGCTTTTAGAATGATTAGTTGGTGGACGGGGATTAGTTACCAAAATATTTTCTATCAGACTTTATTAACTTAGAGGATGGGAATGCTCATGAATTCCATCTTAATTATTGCATTAGTATTAGAAGGAAAAAATTATTATATTATACTATGCTTTATTCATGATAAAAGCAATATTACGAAGATATCAATGTAGCAAAGGCTATATTATGAGGTTGTCTAATTATAACTTAATTGTGAATGAAATATGTCTGATAGCAGCGATCAAATGGTCAAATGATTAACTCACGTGATAAATCATAAGAGGTGTGCAATCATTTTGATACAAAATTAGAAGAAAACGTCATATTCTATAGTACAATATTCATCTCTAATACCTTAATTATTGTTGTCTATTTTAGAAAAAAAATTAAATGAGACATATATATTTTTTTAAATCTCAAATGGATGCTTTTTATGGAATGAGGAGACAACGCTTTTGTTGCCCATATAAGAGTGTCAAACTCATGAGATGTGTGAGGGAATTGCGGCTTGTTGACATTAACTGCCTACGTTAGGTTTGTTGGATGCATGAGATGCTTCAAAGTTGAGGCATTCCAACTTGAACCACTCGTATAGGATTGTCAAACATATGAGGGTGTTAGATGCACAAGAGTGTGAGAGCGAGCTAACTTCAATCACTCATGTAGCATGTGTAGACGCATTAGACATATGAAGGTGTTAGTGGGTGTCGAATGCATAAGAGGCATGTTGTTGTTGAGGCATACTGACTTTAACTATCTACTAGTAGCTATCAGACATATGAAATATTTGAGGGTGTTATGATGTGTGACTTGGACCACTTGCAAAGAAGGTGTTAAACATATAAGACGTACAAGAGTATCTTAGAATGCCAAGGGGAACCGTCTCTACATAGGTTTCAAACGCATAAGACGTATGAGGGTATCATGAGATACACAAGAGGCGTAAGGGCATCAAGCATGTGGACCTAAATTGGCTACAAATATGGTGTTAGACGTATGAGATACACGAGGTCATCAGAGTATGCTGAATTGTTAGTATAGAGGCTAGAGACACATAAGACATGAGAGGCTCCACTCTTGCTCAATGTTACATGTTGGATTCCATGACTCCTGAGTTATAGAGACAACATGAAAAGATGGATGCCAGATTCATTCTCCTACATGTCCGCAGACTGTTTGAGAAATAGTGAAGGATTCAACGATATGAGATATCTAAAAGCCTCTTCTGCACTAGGATGACTGAGAGGACACTAGTTCAGAACCATATTCTAAAGATGATTGAGTGGATAGAGAAACTCATAGGTCTAGGAATGGTCCTAGAGGATAACCTATGTATGGATTTTATGCTTCAGTCCCTACCAGATTCTTTTTCACAGTTCATAATGAATTTTAATATGAACAAGTTTGAGGTGACTCTTCATGAGCTCCTCAATATATTTAGGGAGGCAAAGAGCACTATCAAGAAAGATAAGCTAGTTCTCTATACTAGTGAGACCAGAAAGAAAATAAAAGTAAAAAAGTCCCTTAAGAAGGGCAAGGGCAAGGGTAGACCGGGTAAAACAAAAGTTGCTAAGAAAGACCCGGCAATGGACAAAGGACAGTGCTTCCACTACAATAAAGATGGACACTAGAAGAGGAACTGTAACGAGTACCTTACAGAGAGGGCTAAACAAAAGCTTGGAGAAGCTTTAGGTACATCCACGATCAGTCTCCAATTATCAGATTTTTGTAATAATGCATGGGTATCAGATATTGGTAGTGCTTATCACATCTGTAATTTGTTACAGATTCTAAAAAAAACTAGGATATTGGCATGAGGAATATTGCATAATGGCTTATTTATACTAGATATTGCTCCACAAATCATGAATATAAGTGTGTCCAAGAAAAAACGAGATGAGGTGAACAGTGCATACCTGTGACATTGCAAGCTAGGTCACATCCATGAGAGAATGATCCAAAAGTTGCTAAAGGATCGATATCTAGATCCATTTGATTCTGAGTCATATGCAACTTGCGAGCCTTGGCTTCATGGAAAACTAACCAGCTCTCCTTTTAATGGAACTAGAGAGAGCCACTAAGATGTTGGAACTCATACACAATGATGTATGTGGACCCATATCAACTCATGCCATAGGTGGTTACTCGTATTTTATTACTTTTACTATAATTTCTCAATGTATGAACATATGAACTTGATGAAATACAAGTCTGAGGCCTTTAAGAAATTTAAAGAGTATAAGAATGAAGTGGAGAACCAGATTGGAAAGAGTATCAAGACTCTTCGATTAGATTGAAGAGGTAAGTACTTGAGTACAGAGTTCACTCAATTCCTCAAGAACCATGGGATTCTAGCTCAATGGACACCTCTTTATACATCTCAACTCAATGATGTATCTGAAAAGAGGAATCGTACACTGTTAGACATGGTGTGATCCATGATGGGTTTCGCTAACCTACCAATCTTATTCTCGGGATATGCCCTAAAAATCGCAGCTTACCTTCTGAACATAATTTCAACTACGCCAGTAGTATCTACACCATATAAGATATGAAAAGGAAAAAAGTCCGATTTTAAGGTTGTTAAGATTTGGGGCGGCCCTGCCTACGTTAAAAGATACAACCCTGATAAGTTAAAATCAAGGACGGAGTGGTGCAAGTTTGTGGATTACCCCAAGGAAACTTGTGGGTATTATTTCTATCATCCCAAGGACCAAAAAGTCTTTGTAGCTAAGAGAGTGGTGTTCCTTAAGAAAGAACACATTCTTGGCAGAGATAGTGAGAGTATGATAAAGTTGAGCGAGGTTGGAGAACCTAGCTCAAGCACCACTCCATAGCCCGAGTCTGCTCAAGTACCTAACACACAAGTTCTGACTTCACGTAGGTCCGACAGAGTATCCAATCTTCTTGAAAGATATGTGAGACGTATTAAAGGACAAGATATTGAGGATATTGATCCTTAGACTCACGATGAGGCTATTACGAGTATAAACTTCGGGAAGTGGCAAGAAGCCATGAATTTTGAGATAGATTCCATGTACTCCAACAAGGTTTGGAATCTAGTTGAAGCACCTGAGGGTATTATACCCATTGGTTGCAAGTGGATCTTCAAGAAAAATATCGAAGTAGATGGAAAGATAGAGACCTATAAAGCAGAGCTAGTGGCTAAGGGATATCGTCAAAGGCAATGTGTTGACTATGACGAAACCTTCTCACCCATAGCTATACTAAAATTCATCCAAATTCTATTGGCTATTACAGTACACTATGATTACGAGATCTGGCAGATGGACGTGAAAACTACGTTCCTCAATAGAAACCTCGAGGAGTTGTATATGATACAGCCTAAAAGATTCATGTCTAAAGACTACCCAAATAAGGTGTATAGGTTTCTTAGCTCCTTTTTTTGACTAAAGCAAGCTTCCTGAAGTTGGAACATAAGATTTGATGAAGCAATCAGATCTTATGACTTCTATAAGAACGAAGATGAGCTTTGTATGTACAGGAAGTTAAGTAGGAGTGTTATCACCTTCTTGGTGTTATATGTGGATGACATCCTAATCATTAGGAATGATATATTAATGCTATCCAAGTAAAGGCTTGGTTATCTAGATACTTCTCCATGAATGACTTAGGGGAAGCATAATATATTTTAGGGATTTAGATATATAGATATAGATCTAAGGGATGCTTGGCTTGTCCTAGTCTAAGTACATAGGCACCATTATCAAAAGGTTTGGCATAAAAAATTCTAACTGAGTTCTCGTACTGATAAGAGATGAGATATCGCTTTCTAGGAGTCTATCCCCAAAGACTCTTGAAGAAAGGGCAAACGTGGATAGGATACCCTATGTCTCAATGATAGAGTCTATCATGTATGCTATGCTATGTACCAAGCATGATATAGTACATGCTCTGAGTGTCATGAGTAGGTATCAGGCTTATATAGGCTTAGAGCACTAGAAAGCAGTAAAGTGTATCCTTAAGTACTTGAGAAGGACTAAGGATCTTTTATTGGTATATGGAGGTAGTAGCCTCAGGGTTGAAGGCTACATGGACTCGAGTTTCTAATCCAATGTCAATGATAGCAAGTCAAATTTGAGGTATGTGTATAACATAAATAAAGGAGCAGTATGCTCATAGAGTTCCAAGTAAGATATTAATACCGACTCGACCATAGAGGCGGAGTATATTGCTGTAGTATAAGTAGCAAAGGAGGGAGCCTAGTTGAAGAAGTTCATCACAAATCTAGGAGTCGTGCCAAGTAGCGAGGAGTCGATTCCCTTATATTACGATAACAATAGGATGATTGCTCAAGCAAGGGAACCCGGGTCTCATCATAAGAGTTCTGAGGAGGTTCCAACTTATTAGAGCGATTATGACCTGAGGAGATGTAGCAGTAGAAAGAGCTACATCCGAAGATAACATTGCAGATCCACTAACAAAGTCGTTGTCTCAATTTTTCTTTGAACGTCACAAAGGTCTGCTGGAGATCATACATATAGGTGATTTACTTTAGGTCAAGTGGAAGATTGCTAGTCATAGGTGCCCTATAAGTTAATAACATGAGTGATGGCACATGTAACTTGACACGTAGTCTTTTTTCTTATTATTATTATTTGATAGTTTATCACTTTATTTTACATGTTGCTTAAATATATTGTGATGTTTATGGATCTGTGCAATGGGAATCGGATCGTGATAAGTTCATGATAATTAGAACGATTCACCTTTAAACATAGATCCTAAATAATCCCGGTTATAGGTTACTCGAGAGAAACATCGAGATAACCGAATAGAATGGTATTGTATATACCTATCCATATAATTGATGCAGCTAGTTTCATAGGGGCTCATGTGGGGACACTAGGGATACAGTACAAGTGCTAATTGGAGAATGAGTTTACTGATTGATCCGCTTACGAAATGCTTGATGGTTGATGATGCCTTATTGTTAAACAATGATTCCGTAGTCCTAGTGGTGTATCTGGTCCTTAGACTTGAGACATCCAAGATGTCCTATATGAGTACTCTACTCTTTGATACCAAACTTATAGTCTGGAGGTTCCAGATCTAGGACAGCCGATCATTAGGAGTGGTAGCCAACCTTACAAGAACTATTGAGTGTCGATAGAGGATCATCCACTCTCGATATCATAAGAGGCATATTCCATGTGTTTTTGCTCAAACAAATACCTGGCTAGGGTCATTCAAATTGAGAGAGAAAGAGTTCTATAGAAGAATCCGATTAAAGCGAGACTCGAGTAGAAATTGTATGGGTCTGACAACATCATGCCCAGTATACGGTCTCTGGAATATTAGATAGATAAATGACTATAGGTATACGGTAACTAACGACAAATATGTCTAATGGATTGGATTCCCTTGTATCGTCAGGGGACTACGGCATAGTGGCATAGTACGTCCGTCGTCGATGAGTTGAGTGAATTATTATGGAGATAATAATTCACTGAGTTAGAAGGAGTTCTAACAGGTATGACTCACAACTAGCTTGATATTGGGCTTGGAGAGTCATACACATATGGTAGGCATTACGATGAGTAAATATTCGGGTATAAGATATCCGTCGGAGCCCCTATCTTATTGGATAGCCAATAAGCCCTTGAATTATTGGATCCTATTGATGAGATCCAATAAAAGCCAATGAGAGATTATTAGATAGAGATCCACTAATCTAAAAGGCTTGGGTAATTAGATGAAGATCTAATATCCAATAAGACTGGATCCATTATGGTTAAGTTGATAAGGGACTTCTATATATAGGAGGGAACCAATGGTTTATAAGCTAGAGCATTTTTTATTGCCACCTCCTATTCTCCTCTCCCCTTCTCCTCCTCAGATAGTAGGCCTTATATATTAAAGGAGTATCGTTACAGCTCTGCTATGTAGATCATCGCTAATGAGGAGGATGCTTGACCTCCTTCACCCTCTCCTAGAAATCTGTAGGGATTTAGAGATATACAAGCTCCCTAGGTAACAAATTTTTTTATATACATAGTTTTAAGTTTTGCAGATTTTGCACACCAATCTTCACACGACGACGAATATATCCTTGGGAAATTAGGGATTTTGTTTTTAATGTTCTTCCATTGCGCTTGTGATGACGCCCCTAAGATTTCCTAAGATCTCTCAGGACGATGAGATACTCTGCTGGACTTACATATAGTCAGAACTTGTATACTAGGTACTTGAATAGACTCAAGTCGTCGAATGATGCTTAAGCTAGGTTCTCCATCCTCGCTCAACTCTACCACACTACTACTATCTCCACCAAGAAAGTGTTCCTTCTCATGGAACACTGATCTCTTGGCTACAAAGACTTTGGTTCACGAGATGATAGAAATAATACTCATTAGTTTCCTTGGGTATCCCACGAATATGCATCATTCCGTCCTAAATTATAATTTATCAGGGTTGTGACTTTTGACATGGGCATGGCAGCCCTAAATCTTAACAACCTTAAGATCGAGCTTCTTCCCTTTCTATATCTCATATAGAGTAGATACCACCGACTTAGTTAGAATTCTATTCAGAAGGAAAGCTACGATCTTTATGGTGTATCCGTAGAATGAGACGGGGAGGTCGGCGAAATTTATTATTAATCGCACTATATCTAACAGTGTGCAATTCCTCCTTCCGAATACACCATTGAGCTGAGATGTATAAGAAAGTGTCCACTAGGATAGAATCTCATGATCCTTAAGGAACTAGGTGAACTCTGTACTCAAGTATTCACCTCCTCGATTTGATCGAAGATCTTAATACTCTTTCTAGTCTGATTCTCCACTTTATTCTCATACTTTCTGAATTTCTCGAAAGCCTCGGACTTGTACTTCATCAAGTACACATATCCATACCTTAAGAAATCATCAGTAAAAGTAATAAAGAAAGAGTAATCACTTATGGCATGATTGACATGGGACCACATGCATCACTATGTATGAGTTCCAACAACTCAGTGACTCTCTCTATAGTTTTACTAAATGGAGAGTTGGTCATCTTTCCATGAAGGCAAAGCTCGCAAGTTGCATATAACTCATAATTGAATAGATCTATGTATACATCTTTTAGCAACTTTTGAATCCTTCCCTCGTAGATATGACCTAGCTTATAATGTCACAAGTATACACTATTCACCTAATCTCGTTTCCTCTTAGACACACCTACATTCATGATATGTTGAGTAGTGTCTAGCATAAACAAACCATTATGTAATGTTTCTCTTATGATGATCTTATTATCTAATAATATTGAACAATCGTTGTTCTTAAAAACTAATTGATATTCACTAACTGTCAAACATTAAATGGAAATAAAATTTTTGATAATAGAAGGAACAAACTAGCAAACATCTAATGTAATAATAGCTCCACTAGGCATATGTAGGGTGACCTCGTCAACAGCCACAATAGTAACTTTTGCTCAAATTCCCATCTTGAGGTCCATCTCGCCTCTCGCCAATCTCCTAGGTTCTACCAGAACCTACAACGAATTGCAGATGTGATAAGCAATATCAGTATCCAAGACCCATGTGTTATCATAAGATTTGATAAATGGAGATTGATTATGAATATACTTGAAGCTTCTCAAAGTTTCTATTTTGCCCTCTCTGTAAGATAATTTTTGCAGTTTCTTTTACAGTGCTTATCTTTGCCGCGGTGGAAGTATTTGTCTTTATCCTTTACTGGGTCTATCTTAGCAACCTTTGTTGTACCCGATTTGCCCTTCTTGCCCTTCTTAAGAGACTTTTTTTCATTCCTTTTTTTTTTTGTCTCACCGGTATAGAGAACTGGTTTCTCTTTCTTGATGGTACTTTTTGCCTCCCTCAACATATCGAGGAGCCCATGGAGAGTCAACTCAATCTTGTTCATATTAAAATTCATTATAAACTGTAAAAATGAATTTGGTAAGGACTAAAGTACAAGGTCTACACACAGGCCATCCTTTGGGACCATTCCTAGACCTATGAGTTTCTTTATCCACTCAATTATCTTTAGGACATGGTTCTGAACTAGTGTCCCCTTGGTCATCCTGGCATGGAAGAGACACTTGAATATCTTATATCGCTGAGTCATTTCCTATTCCTCAAATAATTTATAGAGATGTAGGAGAATAGATCTGGTATCCATGTTTTCATGATATCTTTGTAACTCAAGACTCATAGAGACTAACATATAATAATAAGCAAGAGTGAAATCATTTATGTACTTCATAGAATGAACGATCTCATCATCGCTTATCTCTTCCTCGGGCATAGGCATCATTGTATAAAGGACATATACGATTTTCTTTGTCGTGAGAAAGATTCTCAGGTTGTGGAGCCAATCGGTATAATTTGGACTAATAAGACAGTTGACATCAAGTATGCCATATAAGAGATTTGAATATAATATATTTTAAAAATAAATATGTAGCATAAATAAATAACATGCAAATTTTATAAAAAAATAAACAAATAAAGATAAGGATATCTATCTTAATCTACTCTTATTATTTTCTAGTGAATCACATAACTACCTCTGGTATATGAATTAGAGACCCCCAACAGATTTGTAGTGGGGATCGGGATCCAATGGCGTCTTAACGTAACCTCGAATAACTCAACCAATTATGCTAAGCCCGTAAAGGTATGCAACTCTTGCCAATCATAATTTCTTTTGATTCCCGTCCTGTTTGGCCTCTGATTACCTCACGTTTACCAACTTAATATTGTAAAGAGAGGAGTTTTTTATTTGGTCTCCTAATATGACATGTTACACACATACATATTTAATATATATCTATATCGTATGCAAATATATATATATAAATATCTAGTAGGTGTAGAAGTAATCACACATCACATAAGTAATCATACTAAATGATCATAGACCACACCCTAAAGAGATCAAGCCCGAGGAAGTAGGCCTAATCACTCACATCAAGATCTATGTGTGTAGCGGTGCATCTCCATGCCCTGTGATCGTCCATCTCATCCTCATTGGTTCTATCGACATCTCAACGCATCTTCATACGTCGAGATCATCTATCTCGATCTTGTGAGTCATACTATCACTTCCATGCTCCTGCTGTGCCTCTTCATGTAATTACAACTTAATCATAGGGACGTAGGCCCGACAATAAACGAGAAATAAATTAGAGGCTCGCAGGCCCCAATAATAATAATAATAATAATAACATATACATACACATCACACGATTCATGATCCCAAGCTTATGGGCCTTTAGTTCACTCCTATTTATAGAGGCTCTCAATTAACCATAATGGATCTTGCCCTCTTAGGTACTGGATCACCATCCAATTACCCAAACCTTTTAGATTAGTGGGTCTCTACCTAATAATATCTTATTACCTTTTATTGGATCACATCCATAGGATCCAATAATTCAGGGACATAAAAGATATCTAATAATATAGGAGCTCCAACCGATATCATATATCCGAACATCTACACATCGCAATACCTACCATATATGTGTGACCCTTTAGGCTAAATATCGAGCTGGTCATGAGTCATAACTGTCAGAACTTATACTGGCTCATTGAATTATTATCTCCATAATAATTCATTCAACACATCGACTCCTTCTGGCTTATTAATTTTTTATTGGATCATATCCGTAGGATCCAAAAATTTAGGGGCATATTGGATATCTAATAAGATAGGAGCTCCATCGATATCTCATATCTGAACCTCTACTCATCGCAACACCTACCATATGTGTGTGACCCTTTAAGCCTAATATCAAGCTGGCCATGAGTCATAACTGTCAGAACTCCTTCTCGCTAATTGAATTATTATCTTCATAATAATTCACTCGACTCATCGATTGCGAACGTACTAGGCCACTACGCCGCAGTCTCCAGATGATATAGGAGAATCCAATCCTTTGGACCTATCTGTCCTCAGTTACCATATACCTATAGTCTCTCAATCATCTAATATCCCAGAGACCATATATCGAGTATGGTACTATCGGGCCCAAACGGTTTCTTCTCGAGTCTTGCTCTAATCGGATTCTCCCGGGGAGCTCTTTCTCTCTCAATCCGAATGACCTTGGCCAATGATTTATCTGAGCAAGAACATAGAATATTTCTCTTATGATACTGAGAGCGGATGATCCTCTATCAACACTAAATAACCCTCATAAGGTTGGCTGCCACTTCCAATAATCGGTTGTACTAGATTTGAAAATTTTAAACCTATAAGTCTAGTATCAAAGAATGAAATACTCATACAGGACATCTTTGGTGTCTTAAGTCTAAAGACTATATATACTATTGGGACTATAGAATTATTGTCTGATAATAAGGCATCATCAACCATCTAGTATTCTGTAAGCAGATCAATTAGTGAACTCATTCTCCAATGAGCACCTGTATTGTATCCTTAGTATCCCTGCACAAGTAGCTATGAGACCAGTTGACTCCATCATATGGACAAGTATACAATGCACTAGTTTGTCTGGTTATCTCGATGTCCTTCTCGAGTAACCTATGATTGGGATTATTTAGGGTCTGTGTTTAAAGATGAATTAGTCTCATTATTGTAATCCTATCATGATCCGATTCCCATTATACAAATCCATAGAGATCACAATGTATATATGCAATAAGCAATATAAAGTAAGAAATTACCATAATAATAATAGCAGAAAAGATTACGTGCCATGTCACAAATGTCATCACTCATGTGAATGAATTGTAGGGCACCAATGACTAGCACCTAGGCTACTTGTGTCCAACACCACCTATATGTGTGGTTCAAGTTGCACACCCTAATCTCTTGTGTATCTCATGTGATTGATACACACTACATAGACTATGTAAGTCAACACACTCTAATGCGCTACTAGATTTAGTGCATCTAACTTCCTTGAACATTTGATGGCTATACATGAGCAGTTAGAGTTAACACACCTAAATGTCCTTGTACATTTCATTTGTCTGAGATCCCTCATGTAAGCAATTAACTCTACACGCCATAATGCCCTCATATATCTCTTGCATTTGACACCCACTACATAGTTAGCTTATGTCACCTATCACGACACCCTTACTTGTCTTATGCATCAAGCAACCCCATACACAAGCAGTTCAAGTCCACATGCAATGATACCCTCATGCGTCTTATGTTTTTGAAACGTTTGAAACCTTTGTAGAGGTAGTTCACCTTGGCATCCCAAGATACTCTTGTATGTCTTATATGTTTAACACTTCCTTACCAAGTGGTCCAAGTCCACACATCATGACACCCTCAAATATTTCAGATGTCCGATAGCTACTAGTAGATTCTTAAAGTCAACATGCCTCAACACTAACATGCCTCTCATGCATTCGACACCGATTAACACTTTCATGTCTAATGCGTCTACACATGCAACATGGGTGGTTGAAGTTAGTTCACTCTCACATCCTTGTGCATCCGAACACCCTCTCATATGTTTGACAATCCTATACGAGTGGTTCAAGTTGGAATGCCTGAATTTTGAAGCATCTCACGCATCCAACAAACCTAATGCAGGTAGTTAATGTCAACAAGCCTCAATTCCCTCACACATCTCATGAGTTTGCCACTCTTATATGGGCAACCAAAGCGTTGTCTCCTCATTCCATAAAATGCATCCATTTGAGATTAAAAAAAATTATATGTCTCATTTAATTGTTTTCTAAAATAGACAACAATAATTATGGCATTAGAGATGAATATTGTGCTATGGAATAGGACGTTTTCTTCTAATTTTGTATCAAAATGATTGCACACCTCTTATGATTTATCACATGAGTTAATCATTTGACCATTTGATCGCTGCTGTCAAACATATTTCATTCACAATTAAGTTCTAATATTAGACAACCGCATAATATAGACTTTGCTACATTGATATCTATGTAATATTGCTTTTATCATGAATAAACCACAGTATAATAAATAATTTTTTCCTTTTATACTAATGCAATAATTAAGATGAAATTCATGAGCATTCCCATCCTCTAAGTTGATAAAGTTTGATAGAAAATATTTTGGTAACCAATCACCATCCACCAACTAATCATTCTAAAAGCGCTAACATTGAAGAAAAAAGTCGAATCACCCACTAGGAAATAACGTGGTGGGTGGTTATGGTTTATCGATTTCTATGGATAATAATCCATGAGAGGTCATTTGGACTGGCCCTATAGACTTCCGTGGCCAACAGTTCATGGAGGTTGTTCGGACCTGTTTATCTCTCAATCGGCCCCCGTGGACAATAGTTCATAGGAGGTCGTTTGAACATATCACCCCTACAGACAAAACAAACGAGATGTTGGGACTATTATGGAGGATCTCCTTAGTTGGTCAGGTATAAAAGCCGACCCCTGGTGTCGGCCCAGGAGTCGGACCTCTTTCCAAAAACCTCTCACACCCTATGTAATTTTCAGAATTAACTTATGCATTGGAGGACTGAGAAGAAAATTCCTCCCGACGCTAACCTTTATGCTAATAACCCACCAAAAAGCCCACCTCGGCCGACCTCAAGACCACTCGGATAGGTCAAGGTTATCACAAAGACCACCTTAGTCGTGCACTAGGACTACCATAAGGGTTCCTCGGATGTCTCTATGCCTTTGGGACAAGACCAAGGCTGGGTTGATTCGACCATCGATGATGCATCCCCTCAATAATTTGGCACTAGAAGGAGGGCATTGAATATCGTAGGAATGCCCCTATGTGTTGGAAAATCTAGGGCAATGTCACATGAAAGCAAAAGAATATTAAAAATAAAATTCCTAATTTCTCAAAAGATGTTTCATTATTGATGCACAAAAATCGAGAAACTTAAAACTGTGTATATGAAATATTGTATTACCTAGGGAGATCATATATCTTTGAATCCTTAAATCCTCGAATCCTTAACAATTTGTTACTAGAAGGAGGACCTCGAATATAGTAGGAATATCCGCCCATGAACCCTTTACACAAATGGAAAGCTACTTTAATAGTGCAAAGATTGAGTGCTCCAATGAAGAAATACTACCCCCAATCTATAGCACCTTTACATAAATGGGCAGCTACCCTCCTTTCCCCAGCTGGATGCAACCACCTCCACTCAGGCACTAGGGTATTACTGGCCTCTATTCAATGACTTAGAACTCTCACCTCCGAGGATGAATATGAGGCACTTGGTTGTCCCTGCAAAGGTATTATTGAACCTCATGAACCAAGTGTAGGCGCTCACAAGCATAATGCAGGCAATCGCTCCACTCTTGTCCCAACTAAGTCAACAGACTATCTTGTCATCGCAACCACGATCGTTATCTCAACCACCGCTAGCACCCGCACGTATCGGGGTCGTAGATGCCCTACAAACCGATGACATGGCGCGCGGCGGTGTGCCTATCTGGTATTCGTGAAGCTCTTCTGCCAACCCTACAGCTCCAAGTATTTTACGTTTCATGGACTCACGACGTGGCATTTGTGATAAAGATGATCACCCGAGGCCCACTGCCCAATACCTCGAACGAGTTCTCTGATTTGGTGAGGTCCATCTTCGGCCAGATTTATGATCTCAAATATATATCTCGATTTTGTGGAGGACTGCGTCAGGGAGAGATTGGTTTGGTGGGACTATCAAGGTTATTGAACTTTGAACCCGTAGGGATCCGTCACCAAGCAGCATATGACAGTCTACTAATTGGGGCACTCTTCAACGAAATGAAGCAACGAAGGCATAACGTAGAGGACGACAGATCTGCATCGGTCCCCTATGGTATAGAGAATAGATGCGTCGAGAACAGGAGGACTCGAAGGATTGACCGCAGAGGTTGGCCTTACCCAAGACGGCAGCAACACCGCTTGGCTGCCATGGGGTTGGCGGTTTAATTTAGTACATGTACGATCTGCATGTACGAAAAGATTGTGCTCAGCAGCACGTACTACTGCTGCGGCCACCAGAAGTCGATGAGACGGCAACGATGCATACGCACCGGTGCTCGTACGCATCCGATGGATGATTACAACGAATCTTAATGTGTCATCCTGAGTGTCAAGAAAATGTCCCTCGGAATGGACGATGGAGTCCACTTGACATTTTCTGATAGAGATGTGCAGCAATTCTCATTTGCATCCGTGCCAAATCGAAGACTTAATCCACGACAAGACTCGTTCTTTTACGGTATTCAGAAAATTAAAATGAAATTGATATTCTTTCTTTAGATACTAAACGTGTGCAGTTGATGATCTTTTTTTGCGTTCATTATTTACTGAGAAAAATAAGAAAAAGTTCCTCTCTGTTTTGACTGCCTATCTGCTTGACACTTGAGCTATTTCCCCACAGATACAAGCTAGTGAATCCTATGGTTCATGATTTATGTAACAAAACTTTCATACCGATTAAAACTTTCTACAAAATTTGAAATTGAAGAGAAGTATTATAAAAAAAAACTGATACCGAGAAGAAATTAGTTTGGTAAATCGTGAAAGTATTATATTTTGAAGATATTATACACCTAAAATGTATTACATCCATAAGGATAAAATTTATTCAATTTGTATTTTTTATATTCATTATGGCTGAATAATATTGTTACTTCTTTTTTTTCATATGATATATGATTTTCTACTTTTAATTTCAGTTTAAATTGGATGTTCTATTTTTTTTTCTAAAATTTCAAACTGCAGCGTGCTAGATGATGTTGGGATTTTACTTTATCGAATTAGCATAGATTAACACCAATGGACTGCTCGGTTTTTCTGCTACCATATGATCAAGGTTTATCAGGAAGTTTGAATCATGAGGATCTTACCCAAGTTTGAATCATTTTGAAAAATCATGAGGAGCTTCTATCATCGGAAAGAGTAAATGCAAGTAACTTGCCCAAATTAAATAGACATGAATCTTTATAGACGCAACAAGTATTAAGAGTTGTATGATACAGAAACATATTTCTCAACTGTAATAGGTCAAACAAATGTGTTTTTTTTGAACATATTTGACAGAATTAGGTACTACAATTGCATTTTAATTCCATAGGCTGTTCGTGTACCTGTTGCAAATACGTACAAAAAAATATGTCATGTATCCTTGATCGTTCTTGTAGGTAACTTTGTTGCATTGCTTCACCTCGATGAAGATTGCCCTGAGCAGTAGACCCGTAGGGCTCGTTGGTGCGTCGTCGAGTACTGTTTGTTTCCCATGCTTGCATACATCGGATACGTACGAGCACCGGTGCGCATGCATCGTCGTCGTCTCATCGACTTCTGGTGGCCGCAGCAGTAGTACGTGCTGCTGAGCACAGTCTTTTAGTACATGCAGATCGTACATGTACTAAATTAAACCGCCAACCCCATGGCAGCCGAGCGGTGTTGCTGCCGTCTTGCGTAAGGCCAACCTCTGCGGTCAATCCTTCGAGTCCTCCTGTTCTCGACGCATCTATTCTCTATACCATAGAGGACCGATGCAGATCTGTCGTCCTCTACGTTATGCCTTCGTTGCTTCATTTCGTTGAAGAGTGCCCCAATTAGTAGACTGTCATATGCTGCTTGGTGACGGATCCCTACGGGTTCAAAGTTCAATAACCTTGATAGTCCCACCAAACCAATCTCTCCCCGACGCAGTCCTCCACAAAATCGAGATATATATTTGAGATCATAAATCTGGCCGAAGATGGTCCTCACCAAATCAGAGAACTCGTTCAAGGTGTTGGGCAGTGGGGCTCGGGTGATCATCTTTATCACAAATGCCACGTCGTAGAGTCCATGAAACGTAACATACTTGGAGCTGTAGGGTTGGCAGAAGAGCTTCACGCATACCAGATAGGCGCACCGCCGCGCGTCGATGCCGTGTCGTCGGTATTGCTGGAAGTCGTGCCCGCTCTGTGCCAACAACTCGATGGAGTCGGGAGAGGAAGCATCCACATCGGGATGGAAATCCGAAAAATTGAACTGCCAACAGCACCCCGGCCATGGGGTGTTGCCGCCTTCGTCGAACAAGGCGACGCCCAGCTGGATCAGGTGCATGTTATCCACGTTGTGCTTCACGTCATTGTATCTTTCTTCTTCGGTGGCATCGCGAGGGGGTGTCGCGAATGAACCCCGGGAACTCCGTATCGATTGCCACTATCGGGTAGGAGCCACGGAGACTGAGGATGAGCTCCAAGTGCTCCACAAGGTTTGCCTTCCCCACGTTGATGGCCATGGCAAGCTGCACCACTCTCTCTGTCGCTGTCGCTGTCGCTTTCTCTTTCTCTTTGGCTTTCGCGCTCTCTCTTCACTAGCAGTAGTGTATGTACTTTGGGGTCACCCTCTTTGGTGTTTATATAGACGATTTCCCGACGCATAACACAGATTTCTAACATTATTCATTGTATTCAGACGATGTTATAATTATTACTTTTTCTATTCATTTTGTATTGCCTACATTGCTATCTCCCTTTCATCACCAAAAATTGTTTGCCTAGCAATTGGTTCTACGTTCCATATTAACCTTGCTACTTCATTAATTCCCTTCCCCTTCCCTTCTCTACCAAAAATATGTGTGATTCACCAACTTTCTCAGCTTATCCCTCATTTTATTCCTCACCTACCACAATGGATTAATTTTACTGCTCATCCACCCCTCCCTCATCATCCTCATTAATTCTAGACCGATCAATATTAAGTTGTGCCTCCCACAATGGTTTAATTAGGGCTTTCCTATTCCACATGTATTTGACATCCATTTCCCTTCCATTCGTTTCGTGTTTTGGTTTCCTTGATGATCGAGGACAAAGGCCGCGACTTTGTCTCTCACTAGACCACATCATATTAACCCATTGCTTCGAATCCTCCTTCCCTTCCTCGTGCAATTGCCTGCCCCTTTAACCAATTAGGGAAATACTTGTAATTCTTTGTTCACATATATTCCATATAATTTTGAAAAACATGCCATGTGGGAAAATATGATTAATAATCCTTTTTTTTTTTCAAACACAAAAAAAGTTGCTAGTATTTTCAATACCCATATTGGTCGATCTATCTAAGATTAGGAGCAACGCTGCGATTAACTTTCGACAAAAGACCTTCACCCTTAGCATAGTAGGAAGATGTCAAACCTTTCAAGCTTATATATAAATCTATTGGCTGACTTGGTAGATGCAACCCCATTCTAATCATACTTCCATTTCATGCCTAGGTATCATCACTTGGAATAAGAAAGATATCATAATTGATATCAAAATTCACTTGAATCTAAAATTGCATCGACCAATTTCTTTAACATGTTACATAAAGTTGAATTTGCATGGTTGGTTGATTCCTTTTAGATTTTGCGTCCAAAGTGACATGTTGGGTCAGTACATGGAGCTAAAAATTCAATGGAATTGAAATTTAAGTGATCAAATTCTCTAACATTTTTATATATAAAATATCCTCAATATTTTTTAATATGATATTTTGTAATTACTATAATATATGTACAACTTTTTTAAAAAACTCGGATATATATGTATGCACTAATCATAAATTTAAAGAAATATATACAAAACACAATAACTCACGGTCCCATTTGATATTGGGAATTACTATGGGCTCTATTCCCTTAAGCCTAACTTCAGAACAGAACAGAACAGTTTGATATACTCTGTAATCAATAACGATATGATTAAGTTGTAATTGTCAAGAAAATAATGCGATCCCGTAAGCGGGGACAACCAATCCGCCGCTTGCGGCCTCTGTTTCATGGAGAAAGCGATCGTCCGTCGTCGCCCTGAACAGCGAATGCGGGCAGATGATCACTGTCCCGATCATGATGGCTCCGAAGACGGTCGGTCCGACATTGGAGAAGATGAGAGCGAAGATCGTGGCCACGGAGAGCACGCCGAGGATGGTCCCGTCGGTGATCGGGCGGCCGCAGAGGACGACCGGCCGGTCGCGGGTGAAGCAGAGGAAGAACCAGGCGGCGGTGAGGGCGATGAAGGCGAACAGGGAGGCAGGGTGCCAGAGGAGGGAGACGGCGAGGACGGAGAGGCAGAGGAGGGTGTAGTTGGTGCGGAAGTAGGCTATGTTATGGCGGAGGCGGAAGCAAGCGTCGCCGGCGCTGGCGGGGAGAGCGAGGGCGGTGACGTCGAGAAGCTGCAGCCACGGGCGCTGGGCGGAGATCAGGGCCCTGCCGTGCTCCTTAAAGCTGGAGACCAGGTCGGCGGCCCCGGCGGCGGGAGAGGACGCGTTAGGCGGCGCGGGGGGCGGAGAAGGGCGAGCCTCCGAGACGGAAGGCCGCGATGGGGGGACGGTGGCTGGATCGGCGTAGGCGGAGATGGGAACGTTGGCGGGCGGCGATGTATTGTGCATCTCGGCAGCTCCTCCAACCACGGATTCCTTCTTCTGCCACCACGGTGGCGGGAGAGAGAGGGGAGATGCAGGAAGAACCCAGAGAGAGTGGCCGATGACAAATAAGCGGCCAAATAGGCAACGTGTGGTAAACGCATTCTCGCCCGATTTGGTCGAGTCACCCCGAAAAGTTGGCCAGCTGATATGGTGTCTCTCATGCGTTAGTCGAGAAAATGCTGCTGGCATTCGTCCCGAGGATTTTACTTTCTCAGTTGTTTTTACCAAAATTGTATGTAGTCAGTTGTTTCTGTTTTTACACCTACCAATTTAATTATTTAAAAAAAGCCATTGATTGTCTCTTTTTTTTTTTTACTTAAGAGCCCCTATTTTCATTTGACATCCATTGAATTGATTCATGTCTCGTGAGTTAGTAACCCTATTTATTAGCAATTCAAATCAATAAGCTCCAATTTCTTAATAGGAATCATTCGTGGTTTACCCTAATACCTTATTTATTTCATAATTTCAAAATTATCTAGTTAGGTGATTTCGTGATGTTAAGACCTCATGTGTCTTATGTTTTTGATAATTTTTAGATGATTAGTTCAAGTCAACAAACTTAAATACCATCATGTGCCTTATGTATCATATGCCCTTGGACATCTTATACCCCTTATGTGACTGGCTCAAGTTGAAATGTCTTGACCCTCATATGTCTCATGCGTCCAATATACCCGATGCGAGTCATTACACTCGTCAAATTTCACTATCCTCATGTGTCTCATATGATCAACAAAACCAAAATGGGTGATTAAAATTATTATACTTTTGATGCTCTCATGCCTCTCATACATTCAACACTCCCTATACATGTTATTCAAGTCAACACGCTATGATCCTATAAGTATCACATGCATGTCACACCCACTATGGCAATGACTCAAGATAACATACCCAAATGCTATTATGTGTTTCATGTATCAAACATTCCTATGTGGGCGATTCAAGTCAGCATGCTCTAATGCTCTAATATATAGTTAACACCCTTTGATATTTGACAACCCCTATACGAGCAGTTCAAATCATCACACCTTGACATTCATGTGTCTCATGTATTCAACACCGTCAATGAGAGCAGTTTAAGTCAACAAGCCTCGTTGCCCTCATGTGTCTCATGCATTCAACAAGCCTTGGGTAGTTGGATGGAGATCTAATACCCAATAGGGCATGATCTATTATGGTGAAGTTGATAGGGGACCTCTATAAATAGGGAGGAACCAATGGTTCATAGGCTAGAGCATTTTTGGTTGCCATCTCCTATTCTCCTCTCCCCTTCCCCTCTTCGGATAGTAAGCTTAGAGACTTGACGAGTATCATCATAACCCTACTGTGTAGATCACCGCTAGAGAGGAGGACGCGTGACCTCCTTCACCCTCTCCTAGATATCTACAGGGATATACAATCTTATAAGGTAACATAATATTTCAAATATGCAATTTTAAGTTTCGCAGATTTTGCGCACCAATCTTCACACAACGATGAATATATATTTGGGAAATTAGGGATTTTATTTTTAATGTTCTTTCGTTGTGCATGTGATGTTGCCCCTAATATTTTCTAATAGTAGTATCAGAGCAATTGCTACTACCCTTGTAACTGGCAGCTTGCTGTCTGTGTGCGTGCAGCCACCTGCAACGGTGGTCAAGCTACAATCTACGTGCGTGCAGCCACTTGCAGCGGTAGTCGTAGGCAGGCAGCACAGCACTAGCGCTACACTTACAGCAAGCGGCTGATGACTTGCTTACAGTAGGCTTGCGACTGACAAGGGTTGGCAGCTCACGAGCACTGCTTGCGGGTACAACGCAACCCGTGGGCGACTCGCTTGCAACAGCGGCACTCGCCCGCGGGTGAGCTGCCTACAAGGGTGACGCTTGTGGATGGCGACGATCGCCCTCTAGGGGCTGTGCCACCCGCGGGTGAGCCGCCCACAGCGGTGCCCGCAAAGGCGCTCTCCCACATGGGGCAGCGCCGCCCGCAAGTGAACAATCAGGGCAAAGGCAACGTCGTTGCCCCCCCTCTTGTAGCGATTGCTGTCAACATGGTGGTGGCAACTATAGCATAGCAATGGAGATGGGGAGGGTTAGGTTTTTGGCAAAAGATAATTTTACACCTTAGAATTATAGAAATTCTAAATTCTGTCCTTCTATATAAATTACTAAAATACCCCTCAAAATTTAGAAAATTTCCTACATGTCCTAAATTTTTAAAAAAATATTAATTAATTAAAATTTTAATTAATAATAATAATAATATTATTATTATTATTATTATCTAGTAGTCCTACATGATGATGTGTATATGTGATGTATGATTTATGGATGGATGATCATGGACCGTGTGATGTGTGTATACTTGTGATTATTATTATTAAAGTCTACGAGCCTCAATTTTATTTCTTGTTTATTGTTGGGCCTGCGTACCTATGATTAAGTTGTAATCACATGAAGAGGTACAACGGGAGTATGGAAGCGATAGCGGTACCCACGAGGTCGAGACGGATGATCGTGATGCATGGAAATGCATCGAGATGCCGACGGAACCGATGAGAACGAGATGGATGATCACAAGGTATAGAGATGCACCATTACACACATAGATCTTGATGTGAGTGATTAGGCCCACTGGCTCAGATTTAATCACATTAGGTTGTGGTCCATGATCATCTAGTGTGATTGCTCATGTGATGTGTGATTGCTTGTACACCTACTATATATATATATATATATATATATATATATATTGCATGCGATGTAAATATATATTAAATATGTATATGTGTGATATATCATATTAGGAGACCAAATAAAAATACTCTCTCTCGATAATATTAAGTCGGTAAATGTGAGACAATTATATTGACCTAAGTGGCTTTCCATTGTTATAGGTATAGATCGATTCTCAATGTATGTTGAGTTGGTCGAGTCCCTCGAGGCTCACCTATATCACAACTCACTATCTTGCCTATAACATAGAGATGTCACCGGTGACCTGAGGATATTGTATGCTTGGTCGAGTCCTTCTAGGGTATATCAACGAATCAAACTCATTTTGTAACGATGGTATTGACTTAACCAAATATCATGGTTGGTCGAGTCTCTTGAGACTATGGTGGTTCGGAGGTCGAACATTATGAGAATCATAAGGAGTTATGATCGACAGGAGTTGCTTATCTTTTGGGCTCAATGTGATTGGTCGAGTCCCTCGAGGTTACACTAAGACGTTGATTGGATCTCGATCCCCATTAGAAGTCTATCAGAGACTTCTATTGGTGTCATATGACTCGCTAGTAAAATAGTGGGAGTAGATTAAGATAAAAGTTCATATCTTATTTGTTTATTTTTTATAAAATCTGCATGTTATTTATTTTTACTATATCTTTATTTTCAGAAAATATCGCTTTCAAATCCCTTACGTGGCATACTTGATGTCAACCACCTTACTGGTTCAAATTAACCGAATTGGCTTAGCAACTTGAGAATTGTTCTCACGACGGAGAAAATCATGTACGTCCTTGATACAGTGATGCCTATGCCCGAGCAAGGGGCAAGCAAGAATGAGATTGCTCATTACGTGAAGTACATAAATAAGTCCACTCTTGCTCAATGTTACATGTTGGATTCCATGACTCCTGAGTTATAGAGACAACATGAAAAGATGGATGCCAGATTCATTCTCCTACATGTCCGCAGACTGTTTGAGAAATAGTGAAGGATTCAACGATATGAGATATCTAAAAGCCTCTTCTGCACTAGGATGACTGAGGGGACACTAGTTCAGAACCATATTCTAAAGATGATTGAGTGGATAGAGAAACTCATACGTCTAGGAATGATCCTAGAGGATAACCTATGTATGGATTTTATGCTTCAGTCCCTACCAGATTCTTTTTCACAGTTCATAATGAATTTTAATATGAACAAGTTTGAGGTGACTCTTCATGAGCTCCTCAATATATTTAGGGAGGCAAAGAGCACTATCAAGAAAGATAAGCTAGTTCTCTATACTAGTGAGACCAGAAAGAAAATAAAAGTAAAAAAGTCCCTTAAGAAGGGCAAGGGCAAGGGTAGACCGGGTAAAACAAAAGTTGCTAAGAAAGACCCGGCAATGGACAAAGGACAGTGCTTCCACTACAATAAAGATGGACACTAGAAGAGGAACTGTAACGAGTACCTTACAGAGAGGGCTAAACAGAAGCTTGGAGAAGCTTTAGGTACATCCACGATCAGTCTCCAATTATCAGAGTTTTGTAATAATGCATGGGTATTTGGTAGTGCTTATCACATCTGTAATTTATTATAGATTCTAAAAAAAACTAGGATATTGGCATGAGGAATATTGCATAATGGCTTATTTATACTAGATATTGCTCCACAAATCATGAATATAAGTGTGTCCAAGAAAAAACGAGATGAGGTGAACAGTGCATACATGTGACATTGCAAGCTAGGTCACATCCATGAGAGAATGATCCAAAAGTTGCTAAAGGATCGATATCTAGATCCATTTGATTTTGAGTCATATGCAACTTGCGAGCCTTGGCTTCATGGAAAACTAACCAGCTCTCCTTTTAATGGAACTAGAGAGAGCCACTAAGATGTTGGAACTCATACACAATGATGTATGTGGACCCATATCAACTCATGCCATAGGTGGTTACTCCTATTTTATTACTTTTACTATAATTTCTCAAGGTATGAACATATGAACTTGATGAAATACAAGTCTGAGACCTTTGAGAAATTTAAAGAGTATAAGAATGAAGTGGAGAACCAGATTGGAAAGAGTATCAAGACTCTTCGATTAGATTGAAGAGGTAAGTACTTGAGTACAGAGTTCACTCAATTCCTCAAGAACCATGGGATTCTATCTCAATGGACACCTCCTTATACATCTCAACTCAATGATGTATCTGAAAAGAAGAATCGTACACTGTTAGACATGGTGTGATCCATGATGGGTTTCGCTATCCTACCAATCTTATTCTCGGGATATGCCCTAAAAATTGCAGCTTACCTTCTGAACATAATTTCAACTACGCCAGTAGTATCTACACCATATAAGATATGAAAAGGAAAGAAGTCCGATTTTAAGGATGTTAAGATATGGGGCGGCCCTGCCTACGTTAAAAGATACAACCCTGATAAGTTAAAATCAAGGACGGAGTGGTGCAAGTTTGTGGATTACCCCAAGGAAACTTGTGGGTATTATTTCTATCATCCCAAGGACCAAAAAGTCTTTATAGCTAAGAGAGCGGTGTTCCTTAAGAAAGAACACATTCTTGGCAGAGATAGTGAGAGTATGATAAAGTTGAGCGAGATTGGAGAACCTAGCTCAAGCACCACTCCATAGCCCGAGTCTGCTCAAGTACCTAACACACAAGTTCTGACTTCACGTAGGTCCAACAGAGTATCCAATCTTCTTGAGAGATATGTGAGACGTATTAAAGGACAAGATATTGAGGATATGGATCCTTAGACTCACGATGAGGCTATTACGAGTATAAACTTCGGGAAGTGGCAAGAAGCCATGAATTTTGAGATAGATTCCATGTACTCCAACAAGGTTTGGAATCTAGTTGAAGCACCTGAGGGTATTATACCCATTGGTTGCAAGTGGATCTTCAAAAAAAAGATCGAAGTAGATGGAAAGATAGAGACCTATAAAGCAGAGCTAGTGGCTAAGGGATATCGTCAAAGGCAAGGTGTTGACTATGACGAAACCTTCTCACCCATAGCTATACTAAAATTCATCCAAATTCTATTGGCTATTACAGTACACTATGATTACGAGATCTGGCAGATGGACGTGAAAACTACGTTCCTCAATAGCAACCTCGAGGAGTTGTATATGATACAGCCTAAAAGATTCATGCCTAAAGACTACCCAAATAAGGTGTATAGGTTTCTTAGGTCCATTTTTTGACTAAAGCAAGCTTCCTGAAGTTGGAATATAAGATTTGATGAAGCAATCAGATCTTATGACTTCTATAAGAACGAAGATGAGCTTTGTATGTACAGGAAGTTAAGTAGGAGTGTTATCACCTTCTTGGTGTTATATGTGGATGACATCCTAATCATTAGGAATGATATATGAATGCTATCCAAGTAAAGGCTTGGTTATCTAGATACTTCTCCATGAATGACTTAGGGGAAGCATAATATATTTTAGGGATTTAGATATATAGATATAGATCTAAGGGATGCTTGGCTTGTTCTAGTCCAAGTACATAGGCACCATTATCAAAAGGTTTGGCATAAAAAATTCTAACTGAGTTCTCGTACTGATGAGAGATGAGATATCGCTTTCTAGGAGTATATCCCCAAAGACTCTTGAAGAAAGGGCAAACGTGGATAGGATACCCTATGCCTCAATGATAGAGTCTATCATGTATGCTATGCTATGTACTAAGCATGATATAGTACATGCTCTGAGTGTCATGAGTAGGTATCAGGCTGATATAGGCTTAGAGCACTAGAAAGCAATAAAGTGTATCCTTAAGTGCTTGAGAAGGACTAAGGATCTTTTATTGGTATATGGAGGTAGTAGCCTCAGGGTTTGAAGGCTACATGGACTCGAGTTTCTAATCCAATGTCGATGATAGCAAGTCAAATTTGAGGTATGTGTACATCCTAAATAAAGGAGCAGTATGCTCATAGAGTTCCAAGTAAGATATTAATACCGACTCGACCATAGAGGCGGAGTATATTGCTGTAGTAGAAGTAGCAAAGGAGGGAGCCTAGTTGAAGAAGTTCATCACAAATCTAGGAGTCGTGCCAAGTAGCGAGGAGTCGATTCCCTTATATTACGATAACAATAGGCTGATTGCTCAAGCAAGGGAACCCGGGTCTCATCATAAGAGTTCTGAGGAGGTTCCAACTTATTAGAGCGATTATGACCTGAGGAGATGTAGCAGTAGAAAGAGCTACATCCGAAGATAACATTGCAGATCCACTAACAAAGTCGTTGTCTCAATTTTCTTTGAACGGCATAAAGGTCTGATGGAGATCATACATATAGGTGATTTACTTTAGGTCAAGTGGAAGATTGCTAGTCATAGGTGCCCTATAAGTTAATAACGTGAGTGATGGCACATGTAACTTGACACGTAGTCTTTTTTCTTATTATTATTATTTGATAGTTTATCACTTTATTTTACATGTTGCTTAAATATATTGTGATGTTTATGGATCTGTGCAATAAGAATCGGATCGTGATAAGTTCATGATAATTAGAACGATTCACCTTTAAATATAGATCCTAAATAATCCCGGTTATAGGTTACTCGAGAGAAACATCGAGATAACCGAATAGACTGGTGTGCTATATACCTATCCATATAATTGATGCAGCTAGTTTCATAGGGGCTCATGTGGGGACACTATGGATACAGTACAAGTGCTAATTGGAGAATGAGTTTACTGATTGATCCGCTTACGAAATGCTTGATGGTTGATGATGCCTTATTGTTAAACAATGATTCTGTAGTCCCAGTGGTGTATCTGGTCCTTAGACTTGAGACATCCAAGATGTCCTATATGAGTACTCTACTCTTTGATACCAAACTTATAGTCTGGAGGTTCCAGATCTAGGACAGTCGATCATTAGGAGTGGTAGCCAACCTTACAAGAACTATTGAGTGTCGATAGAGGATCGTCCACTCTCGATATCATAAGAGGCATATTCCATGTGTTTTTGCTCAAACAAATACCTGGCTAGGGTCATTCAAATTGAGAGAGAAAGAGTTCTCTAGAAGAATCCGATTAAAGCGAGACTCGAGTAGAAATTGTATGGGTCTGACAACATCATGCCCAGTATACGGTCTCTGGAATATTATATAGATATGTGACTATAGGTATACGGTAACTAACGACAAATATGTCTAATGGATTGGATTCCCTTGTATCGTCAGGGGACTACGGCATAGTGGCACAGTACGTCCGTCGTCGATGAGTTGAGTGAATTATTATGGAGATAATAATTCACTGAGTCAGAAGGAGTTCTAACAGGTATGACTCACAACTAGCTTGATATTGGGCTTGGAGAGTCATACACATATGGTAGGCATTACGATGAGTAAATATTCGGGTATAAGATATCCGTCGGAGCCCCTATCTTATTAGATAGCCAATAAGCCCCTGAATTATTGGATCCTATTGATGAGATCCAATAAAAGCCAATGAGAGATTATTAGATAGAGACCCACTAATCTAAAAGGCTTGGGTAATTAGATGAAGATCTAATATCCAATAATATTGGATCCATTATGGTTAAGTTGATAGGGGACTTCTATGTATAGGAGGGAACCAATGGTTTATAAGCTAGAGCCTTTTTTATTGCTACCTCCTATTCTCCTCTCCCCTTCTCCTCCTCAGATAGTAGGCCTTATATATTAAAGGAGTATCGTTACAGCTCTGCTATGTAGATCATCGCTAATGAGGAGGATGCTTGACCTCCTTCACCCTCTCCTAGAAATCTGCAGGGATTTAGAGATATACGAGCTCCCTATGTAACAAATTTTTTTATATACATAGTTTTAAGTTTTGCAGATTTTGCACACCAATCTTCACACGACGACGAATATATCCTTGGAAAATTAGGGATTTTGTTTTTAATGTTCTTCCATTGTGCTTGTGATGACGCCCCTAAGATTTCCTAAGATCTCTCAGGACGATGAGATACTCTGCTGGACTTACATATAGTCAGAACTTGTATACTAGGTACTTGAATAGACTCAAGTCGTCGAATGATGCTTAAGCTAGGTTCCCCATCCTCGCTCAACTCTACCACACTACTACTATCTCCACCAAGAAAGTGTTCCTTCTCATGGAACACTGCTCTCTTGGCTACAAAGACTTTGGTTCACGAGATGATAGAAATAATACTCATTAGTTTCCTTGGGTATCCCACGAATATGCATCATTCCGTCCTAGATTATAATTTATCAGGGTTGTGACTTTTGACATGGGCATGGCAGCCCTAAATCTTAACAACCTTAAGATCGAGCTACTTCCCTTTCTATATCTCATATAGAGTAGATACCACCGACTTAGTTAGAATTCTATTCAGAAGGAAAGCTACGATCTTTATGGTGTATCCGTAGAATGAGACGGGGAGGTCGGCGAAATTTATCATTAATCGCACTATATCTAACAGTGTGCAATTCCTCCTTCCGAATACACCATTGAGCTGAGATGTATAAGAAAGTGTCCACTAGGATAGAATCTCATGGTCCTTAAGGAACTAGGTGAACTCTGTACTCAAGTATTCACCTCCTCGATTTGATCGAAGATCTTAATACTCTTTCTAGTCTGATTCTCCACTTTATTCTCATACTTTCTGAATTTCTCGAAAGCCTCGGACTTGTACTTCATCAAGTACACATATCCATACCTTAAGAAATCATCAGTAAAAGTAATAAAGAAAGAGTAATCACTTATGGCATGATTGATATGGGACCACATGCATCACTATGTATGAGTTCCAACAACTCAGTGACTCTCTCTCTAGTTTTACTAAATGGAGAGTTGGTCATCTTTCCATGAAGGCAAAGCTCGCAAGTTGCATATAACTCATAATTGAATAGATCTATGTATACATCCTTTAGCAACTTTTGAATCCTTCCCTCGTAGATATGACCTAGCTTATAATGCCACAAGTATACACTATTCACCTAATCTCGTTTCCTCTTAGACACACCTACATTCATGATATGTTGAGTAGTGTCTAGCATAAACAAACCATTATGTAATGTTTCTCTTATGATGATCTTATCATCTAATAATATTGAACAATCGTTGTTCTTAAAAACTAATTGATATTCACTAACTGTCAAACATTAAATGGAAATAAATTTTTTGATAATAGAAGGAACAAACTAGCAAACATCTAATGTAATAATAGCTCCACTAGGCATATGTAGGCTGACCTCGTCAACAGCCACAATAGTAACTTTTGCTTAAATTCCCATCTTGAGGTCCATCTCGCCTCTCGCCAATCTCCTAGGTTCTACCAGAACCTGCAACGAATTGCAGATGTGATAAGCAATATCAGTATCCAAGACCCATGTGTTATCATAAGATTTGATAAATGGAGATTGATTATGAATATACTTGAAGCTTCTCAAAGTTTCTATTTTGCCCTCTCTGTAAGATAATTTTTGCAGTTTCTTTTACAGTGCTTATCTTTGCCGTGGTGGAAGTATTTGCCTTTATCCTTTACTGGGTCTATCTTAGCAACCTTTGTTGTACCCGATTTGCCCTTCTTTCCCTTCTTAAGAGACTTTTTTTCATTCCTTTTTTTTTGTCTCACCGGTATAGAGAACTGGTTTCTCTTTCTTGATGGTACTTTTTGCCTCCCTCAACATATTGAGGAGCCAAGGGAGAGTCAACTCAATCTTGTTCATATTAAAATTCATTATAAACTATAAAAATGAATCTGGTAAGGACTAAAGTACAAGGTCTACACACAGGCCATCCTTTGGGACCATTCTTAGACCTATGAGTTTCTTTATCCACTCAATTATCTTTAGGACATGGTTCTGAACTAGTGTCCCCTTGGTCATCCTGGCATGGAAGAGACACTTGAATATCTTATATCGCTGAGTCATTTCCTATTCCTCAAATAATTTATAGAGATGCAGGAGAATAGATCTGGTATCCATGTTTTCATGATATCTTTGTAACTCAAGACTCATAGAGACTAACATATAATAATAAGCAAGAGTGAAATCATTTATGTACTTCATAGAGTGAACGATCTCATCATCGCTTTTCTCTTCCTCGGGCATAGGCATCATTGTATAAAGGATATATACGATTTTCTTCGTCGTGAGAAAGATTCTCAGGTTGTGGAGCCAATCGGTATAATTTGGACTAATAAGACAGTTGACATCAAGTATGCCATATAAGGGATTTGAATATAATATATTTTAAAAATAAATATGTAGCATAAATAAATAACATGCAAATTTTATAAAAAAATAAACAAATAAAGATAAGTATATCTATCTTAATCTACTCTTATTATTTTCTAGCGAATCACATAACTACCTCTGGTATATGAATTAGAGACCCCCAACAGATATGTAATGGGGATCGAGATCCAATGGCGTCTTAACGTAACCTCGAATAACTCAACCAATTATGCTAACCCCGTAAAGGTATGCAACTCTTGCCAATCATAATTTCTTTTGATTCCCGTCCTGTTTGGCCTCTGAACCATCATGGCCTCGAGTGACTCGACCAACTATGGTGTTCGGTTAAGTCATCACCGTCGTTACAAGATGAGTCTAATTCGATAATATGTCCTCGAGTGACTCGACCAAGCATATCATGTTCTTAGGTCACCGGTGACATCTTTATGTCGTAGGCAAGATAGCGAATCGTGAAATATATAAGCATCGAGTGACCGACCAACTCAACCTCTATTGAGAATTTGTCCCTACCTATAACGATGGAAGATCACGTAGGTCAATCTAATTACCTCACTTTTACCAACTTAATATTGTAAAGATAGGAGTTTTTTATTTGGTCTCCTAATATGACATGTTACACACATACATATTTAATATATATCTATATCGTATGCAAATATATATATAAATATCTAGTAGATGTAGAAGTAATCACACATCACATAAGTAATCATACTAAATGATCATAGACCACACCCTAAAGAGATCAAGCCCGAGGAAGTAGGCCTAATCACTCACATCAAGATCTATGTGTGTAGCGGTGCATCTCCATGCCCTGTGATCGTCCATCTCATCCTCATTGGTTCTATCGACATCTCAACGCATCTCCATACATCGAGATCATCTATCTCGATCTTGTGAGTCATACTATCACTTCCATACTCCTGCTGTGCCTCTTCATGTAATTACAACTTAATCATAGGGACGTAGGCCCGACAATAAACGAGAAATAAATTAGAGGCTCGCAGGCCCCAATAATAATAATAATAATAATAATAATAATAATAACATATACATACACATCACATGATCCATGATCCCAAGCTTATGGGCCTTTAGTTCACTCCTATTTATAGAGGCTCTCAATTAACCCTAATG
This sequence comes from Musa schizocarpa, assembly GCA_900464855.2. Lineage (NCBI taxonomy): Eukaryota > Viridiplantae > Streptophyta > Magnoliopsida > Zingiberales > Musaceae > Musa > Musa schizocarpa. Next base: position 48,533 of record UBIG03000077.1, read on the forward strand.
GATCTTGCCCTCTTAGGTACTGGATCACCATCCAATTACCCAAACCTTTTAGATTAGTGGGTCTCTACCTAATAATATCTTATTACCTTTTATTGGATCACATCCATAGGATCCAATAATTCAGGGACATAAAAGATATCTAATAAGATAGGAGCTCCAACCGATATCATATATCCGAACATCTACTCATCGCAATACCTACCATATATGTGTGACCCTTTAGGCTAAATATCGAGTTGACCATGAGTTATAACTGTCAGAACTTATACTGGCTCATTGAATTATTATCTCCATAATAATTCATTCGACTCATCGACTCCTTCTGGCTTAATGAATTTTTATTGGATCACATCCATAGGATCCAAAAATTTAGGGGCATATTGGATATCTAATAAGATAGGAGCTCCAATCGATATCTCATATACGAACCTCTACTCATCGCAACACCTACCATAGGTGTGTGACCCTTTAGGCCTAATATCAAGTTGGCCATGTGTCATAACTGTCATAACTCCTCGCTAATTGAAATATTATCTTCATAATAATTCACTCGACTCATCGACTGCGGACGTACTAAGCCATTATGTCGTAGTCCCTAGATGATATAGGAGAATCCAATCCTTTGGACCTATCTGTCCTCAGTTACCATGTATCTATAGTCTCTCAACCATCTAATATCCTAGAGACCATATATCGAGTATGGTACTATCAGGCCCATATGATTTTTTCTTGAGTCTTGCTCTAATCGGATTCTCCCAGTGAGCTCTTTCTCTCTTAATCCAAATGACCTTGGCCAATGATTTATCTGAGCAAGAATATAGAATATTTCTCTCATGATACTGAGAGCGGATGATCCTCTATCGACACTAAATAACCCTCATAAGGTTGGCTGCCACTCTCAATAACCGGTTGTACTAGATTTGAAATTTTCAAACCTATAAGTCTGGTATCAAAAAATGAAATACTCATATAGGACATCTTTGGTGTCTTAAGTCTAAGGACCATATACACTATTGGGACTATAGAATCATTGTCTGACAATAAGGCATCATCAACCATCCAGTATTCTGTGAGCAGATCAATTAATAAACACCTGTATTGTATCCTTAGTATCCCTGCACAAGTAGCTATGAGACCAGCTAACTCCATCATATGAACAAGTATACAATGCACCAGTTTGTCTGGTTATCTTGCTGTCCTTCTCGAGTAACCTATGACCGAGATTATTTAGGGTCTGTGTTTAAAGGTGAATTAGTCTCATTATCGTAATCCTATCATGATCCGATTCCTAATGTACAAATCCATAAAGATCACAATGTATATATGCAATAAGTAATATAAAGTAAGAAATTACCATAATAATAATAGTAAAAAAGATTACATGTCATGTCACAAATGTCATCACTCACGTGAATGACTTGCAGGGCACCAATGACTAGCACCTAGGCCACTTGTGTCCAACACCACCTATATGTGTGGTTCAAGTTGCACACCTTAATCTCTCGTGTATCTCATGTGATTGATACACCCTATATAGACTATGTAAGTCAACACACTCTAATGCGCTACTAGATTTAGTGCATCTAACTTCCTTGAACATTTGATGGCTATACGTGAGCAGTTAGAGTTAACACACCTAAATGTCCTTGTGCATTTCATTTGTCTGAGATCCCTCATGTAAGCAATTAACTCTACACGCCATAATGCCCTCATATATCTCTTGCATTTGACACCCACTACATAGTTAGCTTATGTCACCTATCACGACACCCTTACTTGTCTTATGCATCAAGCAACCCCATACACAAGCAGTTCAAGTCCACATGCAATGATACCCTCATGCGTCTTATGTTTTTGAAACGTTTGAAACCTTTGTAGAGGTAGTTCACCTTGGCATCCCAAGATACTCTTGTATGTCTTATATGTTTAACACTTCCTTACCAAGTGGTCCAAGTCCACACATCATGACACCCTCAAATATTTCAGATGTCCGATAGCTACTAGTAGATTCTTAAAGTCAACATGCCTCAACACTAACATGCCTCTCATGCATTCGACACCGATTAACACTTTCATGTCTAATGCGTCTACACATGCAACATGGGTGGTTGAAGTTAGTTCACTCTCACATCCTTGTGCATCGAACACCCTCTCATATGTTTGACAATCCTATACGAGTGGTTCAAGTTGGAATGCCTGAATTTTGAAGCATCTCACGCATCCAACAAACCTAATGCAGGTAGTTAATGTCAACAAGCCTCAATTCCCTCACACATCTCATGAGTTTGCCACTCTTATATGGGCAACCAAAGCGTTGTCTCCTCATTCCATAAAATGCATCCATTTGAGATTAAAAAAAAATATATGTCTCATTTAATTGTTTTCTAAAATAGACAACAATAATTATGGCATTAGAGATGAATATTGTGCTATGGAATAGGACGTTTTCTTCTAATTTTGTATCAAAATGATTGCACACCTCTTATGATTTATCACATGAGTTAATCATTTGACCATTTGATCGCTGCTGTCAAACATATTTCATTCACAATTAAGTTCTAATATTAGACAACCGCATAATATAGACTTTGCTACATTGATATCTATGTAATATTGCTTTTATCATGAATAAACCACAGTATAATAAATAATTTTTTCCTTTTATACTAATGCAATAATTAAGATGAAATTCATGAGCATTCCCATCCTCTAAGTTGATAAAGTTTGATAGAAAATATTTTGGTAATCAATCACCATCCACCAACTAATCATTCTAAAAGCGCTAACATTGAAGAAAAAAGTCGAATCACCCACTAGGAAATAACGTGGTGGGTGGTTATGGTTTATCGATTTCTATGGATAATAATCCATGAGAGGTCATTTGGACTGGCCCTATAGACTTCCGTGGCCAACAGTTCATGGAGGTTGTTCGGACCTGTTTATCTCTCAATCGGCCCCCATGGACAATAGTTCATAGGAGGTCGTTTGAACATATCACCCCTACAGACAAAACAAACGAGATGTTGGGACTATTATGGAGGATCTCCTTAGTTGGTCAGGTATAAAAGTCGACCCCTGGTGTCGGCCCAGGAGTCGGACCTCTTTCCAAAAACCTCTCACACCCTATGTAATTTTCAGAATTAACTTATGCATTGGAGGAGTCGGGTCAGAAAATTCCTCCTGACGCTAACCTTTGCGCAATAACCCACCAAAAAGCCCACCTCGGCCTGACCTCAAGACCACCTCGGATAGGTCAAGGTTATGCGAAGACCACCTTAGTCGTGCTAGGACTACCACAAGGGTTCCTCGGATGTCTCTATGCCTTTGGGACAAGACCAAGCTGGGCTGACTCGACCGTCGATGATGCATCCCCTCAATAATTTGGCACTAGAAGGAGGGTATTAAATATCGTAGGAATGCCCGCCTATGCGTTGGAAAATCTAGGGGCAATGTCACATGCGCAGCGAAAGAATATTAAAAATAAAATTCCTAATTTCTCAAAAGATGTTTCATTATTGATGCACAAAAAATCGAGAAACTTAAAACTGTGTATATGAAATATTGTATTACCTAGGGAGATCATATATCTTTGAATCCTTAAATCCTCGAATCCTTAACAATTTGTTACTAGAAGGAGGACCTCGAATATAGTAGGAATATCCGCCCATGAACCCTTTACACAAATGGGAAGCTACTTTAATAGTGCAAAGATGAAGAAACACTACCCCCAATCTATAGCACCTTTACATAAATGGGCAGCTACCCTCCTTTCCCCAGCTGGATGCAACCACCTCCACTCAGGCACTAGGGTATTACTGGCCTCTATTCAATGACTTAGAACTCTCACCTCCGAGGATGAATATGAGGCACTTGGTTGTCCCTGCAAAGGTATTATTGAACCTCATGAACCAAGTGTAGGCGCTCACAAGCATAATGCAGGCAATCGCTCCACTCTTGTCCCAACTAAGTCAACAGACTATCTTGTCATCGCAACCACGATCGTTATCTCAACCACCGCTAGCACCCGCACCTATCGGGGTCGTAGATGCCCTACAAACCGATGACATGGCATCGACGCGCGGCGGTGCGCCTATCTGGTATTCGTGAAGCTCTTCTGCCAACCCTACAGCTCCAAGTATTTTACGTTTCATGGACTTGCGACGTGGCATTTGTGATAAAGATGATCACCCGAGCCCCACTGCCCAACACCTCGAACGAGTTCTCTGATTTGGTGAGGTCCATCTTCGGCCAGATTTATGATCTCAAATATATATCTCGATTTTGTGGAGGACTGCGTCAGGGAGAGATTGGTTTGGTGGGACTATCAAGGTTATTGAACTTTGAACCCGTAGGGATCCGTCACCAAGCAGCATATGACAGTCTACTAATTGGGGCACTCTTCAACGAAATGAAGCAACGAAGGCATAACGTAGAGGACGACAGATCTGCATCGGTCCCCTATGGTATAGAGAATAGATGCGTCGAGAACAGGAGGACTCGAAGGATTGACCGCAGAGGTTGGCCTTACCCAAGACGGCAGCAACACCGCTTGGCTGCCATGGGGTTGGCGGTTTAATTTAGTACATGTACGATCTGCATGTACGAAAAGATTGTGCTCAGCAGCACGTACTACTGCTGCGGCCACCAGAAGTCGATGAGACGGCAACGATGCATACGCACCGGTGCTCGTACGCATCCGATGGATGATTACAACGAATCTTAATGTGTCATCCTGAGTGTCAAGAAAATGTCCCTCGGAATGGACGATGGAGTCCACTTGACATTTTCTGATAGAGATGTGCAGCAATTCTCATTTGCATCCGTGCCAAATCGAAGACTTAATCCACGACAAGACTCGTTCTTTTACGGTATTCAGAAAATTAAAATGAAATTGATATTCTTTCTTTAGATACTAAACGTGTGCAGTTGATGATCTTTTTTTGCGTTCATTATTTACTGAGAAAAATAAGAAAAAAGTTCCTCTCTGTTTTGACTGCCTATCTGCTTGACACTTGAGCTATTTCCCCACAGATACAAGCTAGTGAATCCTATGGTTCATGATTTATGTAACAAAACTTTCATACCGATTAAAACTTTCTACAAAATTTGAAATTGAAGAGAAGTATTATAAAAAAAAAAAAAACTGATACCGAGAAGAAATTAGTTTGGTAAATCGTGAAAGTATTATATTTTGAAGATATTATACACCTAAAATGTATTACATCCATAAGGATAAAATTTATTCAATTTGTATTTTTTATATTCATTATGGCTGAATAATATTGTTACTTTTTTTTTTCATATGATATATGATTTTCTACTTTTAATTTCAGTTTAAATTGGATGTTCTTTTTTTTTTTTTCTAAAATTTCAAACTGCAGCGTGCTAGATGATGTTGGGATTTTACTTTATCGAATTAGCATAGATTAACACCAATGGACTGCTCGGTTTTTCTGCTACCATATGATCAAGGTTTATCAGGAAGTTTGAATCATGAGGATCTTACCCAAGTTTGAATCATTTTGAAAAATCATGAGGAGCTTCTATCATCGGAAAGAGTAAATGCAAGTAACTTGCCCAAATTAAATAGACATGAATCTTTATAGACGCAACAAGTATTAAGAGTTGTATGATACAGAAACATATTTCTCAACTGTAATAGGTCAAACAAATGTGTTTTTTTTTGAACATATTTGACAGAATTAGGTACTACAATTGCATTTTAATTCCATAGGCTGTTCGTGTACCTGTTGCAAATACGTACAAAAAAAAAATATGTCATGTATCCTTGATCGTTCTTGTAGGTAACTTTGTTGCATTGCTTCACCTCGATGAAGATTGCCCTGAGCAGTAGACCCGTAGGGCTCGTTGGTGCGTCGTCGAGTACTGTTTGTTTCCCATGCTTGCATACATCGGATACGTACGAGCACCGGTGCGCATGCATCGTCGTCGTCTCATCGACTTCTGGTGGCCGCAGCAGTAGTACGTGCTGCTGAGCACAGTCTTTTAGTACATGCAGATCGTACATGTACTAAATTAAACCGCCAACCCCATGGCAGCCGAGCGGTGTTGCTGCCGTCTTGCGTAAGGCCAACCTCTGCGGTCAATCCTTCGAGTCCTCCTGTTCTCGACGCATCTATTCTCTATACCATAGAGGACCGATGCAGATCTGTCGTCCTCTACGTTATGCCTTCGTTGCTTCATTTCGTTGAAGAGTGCCCCAATTAGTAGACTGTCATATGCTGCTTGGTGACGGATCCCTACGGGTTCAAAGTTCAATAACCTTGATAGTCCCACCAAACCAATCTCTCCCCGACGCAGTCCTCCACAAAATCGAGAGATATATATTTGAGATCATAAATCTGGCCGAAGATGGTCCTCACCAAATCAGAGAACTCGTTCAAGGTGTTGGGCAGTGGGGCTCGGGTGATCATCTTTATCACAAATGCCACGTCGTAGAGTCCATGAAACGTAACATACTTGAGCTGTAGGGTTGGCAGAAGAGCTTCACGCATACCAGATAGGCGCACCGCCGCGCGTCGATGCCGTGTCGTCGGTATTGCTGGAAGTCGTGCCCGCTCTGTGCCAACAACTCGATGGAGTCGGGAGAGGAAGCATCCACATCGGGATGGAAATCCGAAAAATTGAACTGCCAACAGCACCCCGGCCATGGGGTGTTGCCGCCTTCGTCGAACAAGGCGACGCCCAGCTGGATCAGGTGCATGTTATCCACGTTGTGCTTCACGTCATTGTATCTTTCTTCTTCGGTGGCATCGCGAGGGGTGTCGCGAATGAACCCCGGGAACTCCGTATCGATTGCCACTATCGGGTAGGAGCCACGGAGACTGAGGATGAGCTCCAAGTGCTCCACAAGGTTTGCCTTCCCCACGTTGATGGCCATGGCAAGCTGCACCACTCTCTCTGTCGCTGTCGCTGTCGCTTTCTCTTTCTCTTTGGCTTTCGCGCTCTCTCTTCACTAGCAGTAGTGTATGTACTTTGGGGTCACCCTCTTTGGTGTTTATATAGACGATTTCCCGACGCATAACACAGATTTCTAACATTATTCATTGTATTCAGACGATGTTATAATTATTACTTTTTTCTATTCATTTTGTATTGCCTACATTGCTATCTCCCTTTCATCACAAAAAATTGTTTGCCTAGCAATTGGTTCTACGTTCCATATTAACCTTGCTACTTCATTAATTCCCTTCCCTTCCCTTCTCTACCAAAAATATGTGTGATTCACCAACTTTCTCAGCTTATCCCTCATTTTATTCCTCACCTACCACAATGGATTAATTTTACTGCTCATCCACCCCTCCCTCATCATCCTCATTAATTCTAGACCGATCAATATTAAGTTGTGCCTCCCACAATGGTTTAATTAGGGCTTTCCTATTCCACATGTATTTGACATCCATTTCCCTTCCATTCGTTTCGTGTTTTGGTTTCCTTGATGATCGAGGACAAAGGCCGCGACTTTGTCTCTCACTAGACCACATCATATTAACCCATTGCTTCGAATCCTCCTTCCCTTCCTCGTGCAATTGCCTGCCCCTTTAACCAATTAGGGAAATACTTGTAATTCTTTGTTCACATATATTCCATATAATTTTGAAAAACATGCCATGTGGGAAAATATGATTAATAATTCTTTTTTTTTTTTTCAAACACAAAAAGCAGTTGCTAGTATTTTCAATACCCATATTGGTCGATCTATCTAAGATTAGAGCAACGCTGCGATTAACTTTCGACAAAAAAGACCTTCACCCTTAGCATAGTAGGAAGATGTCAAACCTTTCAAGCTTATATATAAATCTATTGGCTGACTTGGTAGATGCAACCCCATTCTAATCATACTTCCATTTCATGCCTAGGTATCATCACTTGGAATAAGAAAGATATCATAATTGATATCAAAAATTCACTTGAATCTAAAATTGCATCGACCAATTTCTTTAACATGTTACATAAAGTTGAATTTGCATGGTTGGTTGATTCCTTTTAGATTTTGCGTCCAAAGTGACATGTTGGGTCAGTACATGGAGCTAAAAATTCAATGGAATTGAAATTTAAGTGATCAAATTCTCTAACATTTTTATATATAAAATATCCTCAATATTTTTTAATATGATATTTTGTAATTACTATAATATATGTACAACTTTTTTAAAAAACTCGGATATATATGTATGCACTAATCATAAATTTAAAGAAATATATACAAAACACAATAACTCACGGTCCCATTTGATATTGGGAATTACTATGGGCTCTATTCCCTTAAGCCTAACTTCAGAACAGAACAGAACAGTTTGATATACTCTGTAATCAATAACGATATGATTAAGTTGTAATTGTCAAGAAAATAATGCGATCCCGTAAGCGGGGACAACCAATCCGCCGCTTGCGGCCTCTGTTTCATGGAGAAAGCGATCGTCCGTCGTCGCCCTGAACAGCGAATGCAGGCCGATGATCACTGTCCCGATCATGATGGCTCCGAAGACGGTCGGTCCGACATTGGAGAAGACGAGAGCGAAGATCGTGGCCACGGAGAGCACGCCGAGGATGGTCCCGTCGGCGATCGGGCGGCCGCAGAGGACGACCGGCCGGTCGCGGGTGAAGCAGAGGAAGAACCAGGCGGCGGTGAGGGCGATGAAGGCGAACAGGGAGGCAGGGTGCCAGAGGAGGGAGACGGCGAGGACGGAGAGGCAGAGGAGGGTGTAGTTGGTGCGGAAGTAGGCTATGTTATGGCGGAGGCGGAAGCAAGCGTCGCCGGCGCTGGCGGGGAGAGCGAGGGCGGTGACGTCGAGAAGCTGCAGCCACGGGCGCTGGGCGGAGATCAGGGCTCTGCCGTGCTCCTTAAAGCTGGAGACCAGGTCGGCGGCCCCGGCGGCGGGACAGGACGCGTTAGGCGGCGCGGGGGGCTGAGAAGGGCGAGCCTCCGAGACGGAAGGCCGCGATGGGGGGACGGTGGCTGGATCGGCGTAGGCGGAGATGGGAACGTTGGCGGGCGGCGATGTATTGTGCATCTCGGCAGCTCCTCCAACCACGGATTCCTTCTTCTGCCACCACGGTGGCGGGAGAGAGAGGGGAGATGCAGGAAGAACCCAGAGAGAGTGGCGGATGACAAATAAGCGGCCAAATAGGCAACGTGTGGTAAACGCATTCTCGCCCGATTTGGTCGAGTCACCCCGAAAAGTTGGCCAGCTGATATGGTGTCTCTCATGCGTTAGTCGAGAAAATGCTGCTGGCATTCGGTCCCGAGGATTTTACTTTCTCAGTTGTTTTTACCAAAATTGCATGTAGTTAGTTGTTTTTGTTTTTACACCTACCAATTTAATTATTTATAAAAAGCCATTGATTGTCTTTTTTTTTTTTTTTTTTTTACTTAAGAGCCCCTATTTTCATTTGACATCCATTGAATTGATTCATGTCTCGTGAGTTAGTAACCCTATTTATTAGCAATTCAAATCAATAAGCTCCAATTTCTTAATAGGAATCATTCGTGGTTTAAGTCGGTAAACCCTAATACCTTATGTATTTCATAATTTCAAAACTATCTAATTAGGTGATTTCGTGATGTTAAGACCTCATGTGTCTTATGTTTTTGATAATTTTTAGATGATTAGTTCAAGTCAACAAACTTAAATACCATCATGTGCCTTATGTATCATATGCCCTCGGACATCTTATACCCCTTATGTGACTGGCTCAAGTTGAAATGTCTTGACCCTCAAATGTCTCATGCGTCCAATATATCCGATGCGAGTCATTACACTCGTCAAATTTCACTGTCCTCATGTGTCTCATATGATCAACAAAACCAAAATGGGTGATTAAAATTAGTATACTTTTGATGCTCTCATGCCTCTCATACATTCAACACTCCCTATACATGTTATTCAAGTCAACACGCTATGATCCTATAAGCATCACATGCATGTCACACCCACTATGGCAATGACTCAAGATAATATACCCAAATGCCATTATGTGTTTTATGTATCAAACATTCCTATGTGGGCGATTCAAGTCAACATACTCTAATGCTCTAATATATAGTTAACACCCTTAGATATTTGACAACCCCTATACGAGCAGTTCAAATCATCACACCTTAACATTCATGTGTCTCATGTATTCAACATCGTCAATGAGAGTAGTTTAAGTCAACAAGCCTCGTTGCCCTCATGTGTCTCATGCATTCAACAAGTCTTGGGTAGTTGGATGGAGATCTGATACCCAATAGGGTATGATCTATTATGGTGAAGTTGATAGGAGACCTCTATAAATAGGGAGGAACCAATGGTTCATAGGCTAGAGCATTTTTGGTTGTCATATCCTATTCTCCTCTCCCCTTCTCCTCTTCGGATAGTAAGCTTAGAGACTTGACGAGTATCATCATAGCCCTACTGTGTAGATCACCGCTAGAGAGGAGGACGCGTGACCTCCTTCACCCTCTCCTAGATATCTACAGGGATATACAATCTTATAAGGTAACATAATCTTTCAAATATGCAGTTTTAAGTTTCGCAGATTTTGCGCACCAATCTTCGCACGACGATGAATGCATATTTGGAAAATTAGGGATTTTATTTTTAATGTTCTTTCGTTGTGCATGTGATGTTGCCCCTAATATTTCCTAATAGTAGTATCAGAGCAATTGCTACTACCCTCATAACTGGCAGCTTGCTGTCATCTGTGTGCGTGTAGCCACCTGCAACGGTGGTCAAGCTACAATCTACGTGCGTGCAGCCACTTGCAGCGGTAGTCGTAGGCAGGCAGCACCGCACCAGCACTACACTTACAGCAAGCGGCTGATGACTTGCTTACAGTAGGCTTGCGACTGACAAGGGTTGGCAGCTCACGGGTACTACCTGCGGGTACAGCGCAACCCGTGGGCGACTCGCTTGCAATAGCGGCACTCGCCCGCGGGTGAGCTGCCTACAAGGGTGACGCTTGCGGATGGCGACGATCGCCCTCTAGGGGTTGTGCCACCCGCGGGTGAGCCGCCCACAGCGGTGCCCGCAAAGGCGCTCTCCCACATGGGGCGGCGCCGCCCGCAAGTGAACAATCAGGGCAAAGGCGGCACTGTTGCCCCCCCTCTTGTAGCGATTGCTGTCAACATGGTGGTGGCAACTATAGCATAGCAATGGAGATGGGGAGGGTTAGGTTTTTGGCCTTAGAATTAATAAATTCCAAATTCTGTCCTTCTATATAAATTAATAAAATACCCCTCAAAAATTAAAAAATTTTTTGGGCTCTTGGGACTATGGTGGTTCGGAGGTCGAACATTATGAGAATCATAAGGAGTTATGATCGACAGGAGTTGCCTATCTTTTGGGCTCAGTGTGATTGGTCGAGTCCCTCGAGGTTACACTAAGACGTTGATTGGATCTCGATCCCCATTAGAAGTCTATCAGAGACTTCTATTGGTGTCATATGACTCGCTAGTAAAATAGTGGGAGTAGATTAAGATAAAAGTTCATATCTTATTTGTTTATTTTTTATAAAATCTGCATGTTATTTATTTTTACTGCATCTTTATTTTCAGAAAATATCGCTTTCAAATCCCTTACGTGGCATACTTGATGTCAACCACCTTACTGGTTCAAATTAACCGAATTGGCTTAGCAACTTGAGAATTGTTCTCACGACGGAGAAAATCATGTACGTCCTTGATACAGTGATGCCTATGCCCGAGCAAGGGGCAAGCAAGGATGAGATTTCTCATTACGTGAAGTACATAAATAAGTCCACTCTTGCTCAATGTTACATGTTGGATTCCATGAGTCCTGAGTTATAGGGACAACATGAAAAGATGGATGCCAGATTCATTCTCCTACATGTCCGTAGACTGTTTGAGAAATAGTGAAGGATTCAACGATATGAGATATCTAAAAGCCTCTTCTGCACTAGGATGACTGAGGGGACACTAGTTCAGAACCATATTCTAAAGATGATTGAGTGGATAGAGAAACTCATAGGTCTAGGAATGGTCCTAGAGGATAACCTATGTATGGATTTTATGCTTCAGTCCCTACCATATTCTTTTTCACAGTTCATAATGAATTTTAATATGAACAAGTTTGATGTGACTCTTCATGAGCTCCTCAATATATTTAGGGAGGCAAAGAGCACTATCAAGAGAGATAAGCTAGTTCTCTATACTAGTGAGACCAGAAAGAAAATAAAAGTAAAAAAGTCCCTTAAGAAGGGCAAGGGCAAGGGTAGACCGGGTAAAACAAAAGTTGCTAAGAAAGACCCGACAATGGACAAAGGACAGTGCTTCCACTACAATAAAGATGGATACTAGAAGAGGAACTGTAACGAGTACCTTACAGAGAGGGCTAAACAGAAGCTTGGAGAAGCTTTAGGTACATCCACGATCAGTCTCCAATTATCAGATTTTTGTAATAGTGCATGGGTATCGGATATTGGTAGTGCTTATCACATCTGTAATTTGTTACAGATTCTAAAAAAAACTAGGATATTGGCATGAGGAATATTGCATAATGTTTTATTTATACTAGATATTGCTCCACAAATCATGAATGTAAGTGTGTCCAAGAAAAAACGAGATGAGGTGAACAGTGCATACCTGTGTAATTGCAAGCTAGGTCACATCCATGAGAGAATGATCCAAAAGTTGCTAAAGGATCGATATCTAGATCCATTTGATTTTGAGTCATATGCAACTTGCGAGCCTTGGCTTCATGGAAAACTAACCAGCTCTCCTTTTAATGGAACTAGAGAGAGCCACTAAGATGTTGGAACTCATACACAATGATGTATGTGGACCCATATCAACTCATGCCATAGGTGGTTACTCCTATTTTATTACTTTTACTATAATTTCTCAAGGTATGAACATATGAACTTGATGAAATATAAGTCTGAGGCCTTTGAGAAATTTAAAGAGTATAAGAATGAAGTGGAGAACCAGATTGGAAAGAGTATCAAGACTCTTCGATTAGATTGAGGAGGTAAGTACTTGAGTACAGAGTTCACTCAATTCCTCAAGAACCATGGGATTCTATCTCAATGGACACCTCCTTATACATCTCAACTCAATGATATATCTGAAAAGAGGAATCGTGCACTGTTAGACATGGTGTGATCCATGATGGGTTTCGCTAACCTACCAATCTTATTCTCGGGATATGCCCTAAAAATCGTAGCTTACCTTCTGAACATAATTTCAACTTCGCTAGTAGTATCTACACCATATAAGATATGGAAAGGAAAGAAGTCTGATTTTAAGGTTGTTAAGATTTGGGGCGGCCCTGCCTATGTTAAAAGATACAACCCTGATAAGTTAAAATCAAGGACGGAGTGGTGCAAGTTTGTGGATTACCCCAAGGAAACTTGTGGGTATTATTTCTATCATCCCAAGAACCAAAAAGTCTTTGTAGCTAAGAGAGCGGTGTTCCTTAAGAAAGAACACATTCTTGGCAAAGATAGTGAGAGTATGATAGAGTTGAGCGAGGTTGGAGAACCTAGCTCAAGCACCACTCCATAGCCCGAGTCTGCTCAAGTACCTAGCACACAAGTTCTGACTTCACGTAAGTCCGACAGAGTATCCAATCTTCTTGAGAGATATGTGAGACGTATTAAAGGACAAGATATTGAGGATATTGATCCTTAGACTCACGTGGAGGCTATTACGAGTATAGACTCCAGAAAGTGGCAAGAAGCTATGAATTTTGAGATAGATTCCATGTACTCCAACAAGGTTTGGAATCTAATTGAAGCACCTAAGGGTATTATACCCATTGGTTGCAAGTGGATCTTCAAGAAAAAGATCGAAGTAGATGGAAAGATAGAGACCTATAAAGCAGAGTTAGTGGCTAAGGGATATCGTCAAAGGCAAGGTGTTGACTATGACGAAACCTTCTCACCCATAGCTATACTAAAATTCATCCAAATTCTATTGGCTATTACAGTACACTATGATTACGAGATCTGGTAGATGGACGTGAAAACTACGTTCCTCAATAGCAACCTCGAGGAGTTGTATATGATACAGCCTAAAAGATTCATATCTAAAGACTACCCAAATAAGGTGTATAGGTTTCTTAGGTCCATTTTTTGACTAAAGCAAGCTTCCTGAAGTTGGAACATAAGATTTGATGAAACAATCAGATCTTATGACTTCTTTAAGAACGAAGATGAGCTTTGTATGTACAGGAAGGTAAGTAGGAGTGTTATCACCTTCTTGGTGTTATATGTGGATGACATCCTGATCATTAGGAATGATATAGGAATGCTATCCAAGTAAAGGTTTGGTTATCTAGATACTTCTCCATGAATGACTTAGGGGAAGCATAATATATTTTAGGGATTTAGATATATAGATATAGATCTAAGGGATGCTTGGCTTGTCCTAGTCCAAGTACATAGGGATATCACTTTCTAGGAGTATATCCCCAAAGACTCTTGAAGAAAGGGCAAACGTGGATAGGATACCCTATGCTTCAATGATAGAGTTTATCATGTATGCTATGCTATGTACCAAGCATGATATAGTAAATGCTCTGAGTGTCATGAGTAGGTATCAGGCTGATATAGGCTTAGAGCACTAGAAAGCAGTAAAGTGTATCCTTAAGTACTTGAGAAGGACTAAGGATCTTTTATTGGTATATGGAGGTAGTAGCCTCAGGGTTGAAGGCTACATGGACTCGAGTTTCTAATCCAATGTTGATGATAGCAAGTCAAATTCGAGGTATGTGTACAGCCTAAATAAAGGAGCAGTATGCTCATAGAGTTTCAAGTAAGATATTAATACTGACTCGACCATAGAGGCAGAGTATATTGTTGTAGTAGAAGTAGCAAAGGAGGGAGCCTAGTCGAAGAAGTTCATCACAAATCTAGGAGTCGTGCTAAGTAGCGAGGAGTCGATTCCCTTATATTACGATAACAATAGGGTGATTGCTCAAGCAAGGGAACCCGGGTCTCATCATAAGAGTTCTGAGGAGGTTCCAACTTATTAGAGTGATTATGGCCTGAGGAGATGTAGCAGTAGAAAGAGCTACATCCGAAGATAACATTGCAGATCCACTAACAAAGTCGTTGTCTCAATTTTTCTTTGAACGTCACAAAGGTCTGATGGAGATCATACATATAGGTGATTTACTTTAGGTCAAGTGGAAGATTATTAGTCATAGGTGCCCTATAAGTTAATAACGTGAGTGATGGCACATGTAACTTGACACGTAGTTTTTTTGCTTATTATTATTATTTGATAGTTTATCACTTTATTTTACATGTTGCTTAAATATATTGTGATGTTTATGGATCTGTGCAATGGGAATTGGATCTTGATAAGTTCATGATAATTAGAATGATTCACCTTTAAACATAGATCCTAAATAATCCCGGTTATAGGTTACTCGAGAGAAACATCGAGATAACCGAATAGACTGGTGTGCTGTATACCTATCCATATAATTGATGCAGCTTGTTTCATAGGGGCTCATGTGGGGACACTAGGGATACAGTACAAGTGCTAATTGGAGAATGAGTTTACTGATTGATCCGCTTACGAAATGCTTGATGGTTGATGATGCCTTATTGTTAAACAATGATTTCGTAGTCCCAGTGGTGTATTTGGTCCTTAGACTTAAGACATCCAAGATGTCCTATATGAGTACTCTATTCTTTGATACCAAACTTATAGTCTGGAGGTTCCAGATCTAGGACAGCCGATCATTGGGAGTGGTAGCCAACCTTACAAGAACTATTGAGTGTCGATAGAGGATCATCCACTCTCGATATCATAAGAGGCATATTCCATGTGTTTTTGCTCAAACAAATACCTGGCTAGGGTCATTCAAATTGAGAGAGAAAGAGTTCTCTAGAAGAATCCGATTAAAGTGTGACTCGAGTAGAAATTATATGGGTCTGACAACATCATGCCCAGTATACGGTCTCTGGAATATTAGATAGATAAGTGACTATAGGTATACGGTAACTAACGATAAATATGTCTAATGGATTGGATTCCCTTGTATCGTCAGGGGACTACGGCATAGTGGCATAGTACGTCCGCCGTCGATGAGTTGAGTGAATTATTATGGAGATAATAATTCACTGAGTCAGAAGGAGTTCTAACAGGTATGACTCACAACTAGCTTGATATTGGGCTTGGAGAGTCATACATGTTAGGATCGGAGCAGCACTAAGAGGGGGGGGTGAATTAGTGCAGCGGATTAAAACTTCGGTTTTTAAAAAATCTTTCGTATGATAAGAGCGGAACTTGACAAGCTTAATCTTGAAAGCATATTCTTAAATATGCGCAGCAAAAGTAATAAGGAACTAAAGCATATAAGAAGGTTTGCAATAATGTAAATAGCAATAATGAAATGCAAACCAAGGATCACGCCGATTTTAGAGTGGTTCGGTCAAATGACCTACTCCACTTGCGAGGCCCCTCTTCGATGAGGCTCCCACCTTCCACTAGCAAGTCTCTTGAAATAGAAGGGTAAATACCCCTCTTACAACTCTTTACAAGCGGTTCACTCTCTTACAGATTTTCGAGAAGAGATGAGGTGAACACTAGCAAATTGAAAAGAAGACAAGCTAACACTTTTCTAAGACCTTTCTCTCAAACTCTTGCTGCTCAAAAAGTTGTGTTCTCAACTGAGATTTGAGGGGTATTTATAGGCCTCAAGAGGATTCAAATTTGGGCTCCAAAATTCAAATTCTCTTTGGGTTCCCGATGCTGGCGGTGCCACCGCCTGGCCCTCCGGTTCACTTGGTTTGGCTTACTTTTAGCCCAAACCAAATCTGACTTTGGCCCCAGTTGGCCCCTAACCAGGATATAGGATTATCTTCTTAATCCTAATCCTAATTACAAGTGAACTACATAACAAAACACATCCTAAGCAATTTATTAACCGCGAACGTCAAGTCTTGTTCCGGTGAGCTTTCCGACGAACTTCCTTCGACGGGGTCCAAGCACGCTCCCGAACTTGTGATGACTTTAATGAGTAGCTGAGACTTCTCGGTGATCTCTGTGAACCTCCGACGATCTCTTCGGCGAACTTTCAACAGGTTCCCGATTTCTTCTCGGTTGGTTCCGGCAGCATCTCCGACGATTCTTCGAACTCTTAAACGTTCATCGAACTCGACTCCGGTATACTTGCTTTGTGTTTTCTGTTTATCGTAGTTAATCCTGCACACTTAACTCAATAATATGGATTAGATCAAATAACCCATCAATTGATTTTATCATCAAAATCCGAGATTCAACAATCTCCCCCTTTTTGATGATGACAATCAATTGATGATGGAGTTAAACATAACTCCCCCTATCTATATGCCATATTATGAGAAGATAAAAAACACTTGAATTCCATCCCATTGGATTCAAGCATAACCCGATAAGTTCTAACCGTAGAGCTTATCGTGATCCTCATTAAACAATAGTGAGTACAAAATTTCTATGAAAATCATAAGTTAAATGAAAAGGGACGAATTTTACTACGACAGAAGATAAAGATTTTCAATATAAATTTTATGATTTAGATGTAAGGCATGCTTTCAATATGATCAATCAATCTTGTGATATTTTCAAGGATTTTGCAAGGCATATAAGTCATTCATATCAATCACTTTTCTTAAAGATTTTGCAATTCATATTTTGTCATGCTATTAAGAATGATATAAGTCATCACTTTTCTCCCCCTTTGTCATCAACAAAAAGGGAAATGAGACTTGAAGCACATATTTTGTCATACAACGATTTTATCATTGAAAATTAAGTATGCAAAAATATTTACGCAGAGTTCATTTTAGAGGAAAATTCAGCATGCATTCATATTATCTAATCTCTTCTTTCTATAAATAATAGAAATTGTAGATGTACAAGAGAGAGATTGGGATAAAAAAAAATTCAAGTAGTAATTTCACAAAGTCAAGATCATAATTCGAATACAAACTCATTCAAATCGTTAAATTCATTAAAATCTCAACATTACTTTTCAATCATCATATAAGGCATTTAAAGAATTTTGAAACATAGGAGAATGATTAATTTAAGCATACAATGTTTTAAGTCATGAATGCCAATACTTTCATATTTGTAAGTATCAATTCATGAATGCCAAAAGATATTATTTGTGATTCCAATTTTGCAAGATCAAGATTATGATTTAGATAAAACTTATTTAAATCAAATCGGTAACTTGAAATTCATAATCAAGTCATCAAAATCGATTTCGAGATTTCACAACATGTCATATGGAATTTGAAGGAGAATGATTATATTCACCGAGAGATGGAAAGAAGATGAAAGACTTTACGGAAAATCCAATCAAACAAGTTTATTGTTTAGGGACAATTTAACATACTTAATTCCCTTCTAATGAATTCAAATTGGTCTTCATTTAAGGCTTTTGTGAATATATCTGCTAATTGATGCTTTGTGTCAATGAATTCTAGAACAACATTATTGTTAAGGACATGATCGCGTATGAAATGATGCCTAACGTCGATGTGCTTAGTTCTAGAATGCTGAATTGGATTTTTAGTAAGACATATAGCACTTGTATTATCACATTTTATGAGAATATTTTTAAAGTGAATTCCATAGTCTTCTAATGTATTTTTCATCCAAACAACTTGTGCACAGCATGCACTTGCAGCAATGTATTCGGCTTCTGCCGTAGATAGTGCAACTGAATTTTGTTTCTTGGAAGTCCAAGAAACAAATGCATGTCCTAAAAATTGGCATGTTCCGGATGTACTTTTTCTATCTATTCTGCATCCGCCAAAATCAGCATCCGCATAGGCTATTAAATCAAATTTTTCAGATTTTGGATACCATAATCCTAAATTTGGAGTTCCTTTAAGATACCTAAATATTCTTTTAACACTTTTAAGATGAGATAATTTAGGATTTGATTGAAACCTAGCACAAAGTCCTACACTAAACATAATATCCGGTCTAGTCGTGATAAGGTAGAGTAGACTACCTATCATTCCCCTATATGTTTTTTTATCGAAATTTTCACTATTTTCATCCAAATCTAACTTAGTCGCAGTACTCATAGGGGTGTTTATTACTTTTGAATTATCCATGTTAAATCGTTTTAACAATTCTAATGTGTATTTAGATTGGTTAATAAATATACCATCCTTAAGTTGTTTGATTTGTAATCCTAAAAAGAAAGTTAATTCCCCATTAAACTCATTTCAAATTCATGGCTCATAGATTTGGCAAATGATTCACATAATGACTCATCCGAAGAGCCAAATAATATCGTCAACATAAATTTGCACAATAAGAAAATTATTTTCAAAATGTTTAATAAACAATGTAGTATCAACCTTGCCTTTGGTAAAATTATTTAAAATAAGAAAGGAACTAAGCCTTTCATACCAAGCTCTAGGAGCTTGTTTCAAGCCATAGAGAGCCTTAGTCAATTTGAATACATGATTAGGAAGAAGAGAATTTTCAAATCCGGGAGGTTGTTCGACATATACTTCTTCGGAAATAAAACCATTCAAGAAGGCACTTTTGACATCCATTTGAAATAGTTTAAAATTATAACTACTAGCATAGGCAAGGAGCATCCTTATGGCTTCTAATCGAGCCACGGGAGCGAAGGTTTCTTCATAATCGATACCTTCTTCTTGGTTGAAACCTTTGGCCACTAATCTAGCCTTGTTTCTAACCACGATAGCATTTTCGTCTTGCTTGTTTCTAAAGACCCACTTAGTACCAATGACTAAATGGTCACTAGGTCTAGGAACAAGCTCCCACACTTTGTTTCTCTCAAATTGATTCAGTTCCTCTTGCATTGCAATAATCCAAAAATCATCTTTTATGGCCTCGTCAATGCACTTAGGTTCGATTTGAGAGAGGAAGGCGGCATTAGCACAAAAATTCTTGAAAGAGGAACGAGTTTGAACCCCTTTAGATGTATCCCCTATAATTAGCTCCTTTGGATAAGCATCTATATACTTCCATTCCTTAGGTAAGGAAATTTCGGAAGAAGGTGCATCCAAGTTGCTATTTTGAGGAGAAGGTTCATTTAAATTCAAATTATCAAAACCAAGATCATCATCAAAATCATTTTTCTTAAAATTTGAGACTTCATTAAAAACTACATGAATAGACTCTTCAATTACTAAGGTTCTTTTATTAAAAATCCGAAAGGCTTTCGAAACGGAAGAGTAACCAAGAAAGATGCCTTCATCGGATTTTGCATCAAATTTTCCTAAGGCATCCCTTTCATTTAAAATAAAGCATTTACAACCGAAAACTTTAAAATAGGAAATATTTGGTTTTTTTTGTCATTCCATAATTCATAGGGAGTTTTTGATAAGGAAGGTCTTATTAGGACTCTATTCATGATGTAGCAAGCCGTATTTACGGCTTTGGCCCAAAAATACTTAGGTAAACTATGTTCATTTAACATAGTTCTTGCCATTTCTTGTAGGTTTCTATTTTTTCTTTCAACTACTCCATTTTGTTGGGGATTTCTCGGAGTGGAGAAGTTATGGTTGTATCCATTAACTTCACAAAAATTTTGAAAGTCATGGTTTTGAAATTCGCCACCATGATCACTCCGAATTGATGAAATCATGAACCCTTTTTCGTTTTGAGTGAGTTTACAAAATTTAGAGAAACACTTGAGACAATCACTTTTGTGAGCTAAGAAATAGGTCCAAGTGTATCTAGAGTAGTCATCCACAATCACAAAAGCATATTTGCTTCCACCTAGACTAGTTGTATCAATTGGTCCAAATAAGTCCAAATGGATCAATTGTAACGGTCTAGTGGTGCTAATTTGATTTTTTGGTTTGAAGCTTGTTTTTATTTGTTTCCCTAGTTGACATGCATCGCATACCTTATCTTTAATAAACTTCATATTCGGAATCCCTCGTACTAATTCTTGAGATGAGATTTTAGATATTGTTTTCATGCTTGCATGACCTAATCTCCTATGCCAAAGCCAAGCATCATCATTTATGACGGAGAAACACATTTCATTACTTAGTTCATCAAGATTGATGGTATAGACATTATTTTGTTTTAAAGCAATCATAGTCATGTTATGATTTGGTTTTTCAATAATGCACATATTTGAATCAAATCTAACGATATAACCTTTATCGCATAATTGACTAATGCTCAATAGATTATGTTTTAATCCATCAACTAGTAACACATCATCAATGGAAAAACTTGATTTGTTACCTATGGTTCCCTTGCCAATGATTTTGCCTTTGTTGTTGTCTCCGAAGGTGACATAGCCTTCGTCCATGCTAGTGAGCTTGGTGAATTGGGATGGATCTCCGGTCATATGCCTTGAGCATCCACTATCAAGATACCATCTCTTGCTCCTAGCATGTGATGGTGTATGTTTCTACAAGAAGGAATTATTTTTAGGTACCCATTTACTTTTGGGTGCCTCAAAAACTAATCTAACTTGTTTATCATGTTGCATAGACTTGATCATGGTTCCTTTAGGAACCCAAATCAATTTGTTCGGACTAATTTTCTTGAATGGACATTGGTAAGTTATATGTCCATATTTGCAACAAAAGTTGCAATTGCTTTGATGTTAAACATGTAAGATAGGACCTTTAACGAAGGTGGTTGGATTTTGGTGAGTACTTCTCACAAATCCGATTCCACTCCTTTTAGGAACGTGACCCTTATTTGTAAGGATCATGTTTAAGGACTTGCTACTGACCTCGAATTTCTTCAAGGTATCCTTAAGTACTAAGTTCTCATTTTGAAGAGTTTCTAAATCATGGCATTTAACACATGGAGCTAGACAATCATGATATTCAGTTTTTAATTTATCAAAAGCACAAGTAAGACTATCATGCTCCTTTCTTAGCAATTTGTATTTTCTACTAATTGTCTTACATTCATCAAATAACTCATGGAAGGCATTTAATAAATCATGATAAGGTAAATCTGCATTAATTAAATCCGTTACCTCTTCTTCGAAGGCCATTAGGGCGTAGTGAGCAACTTGCTCGGTGTTGGACTCCTCTTCTTCGGATGTGCTTGAGTCATCCCATGTTGCCTTGGCCTTCTTCTTTGGTGTCTCTCTTTTTTTGGCTTGAGGGCAATCGTTCTTGTAGTGTCCCGGTTTTTTTACATTCATAGCAAATCACTTGGTCCTTCTTTTGTTCAAATTTATTTTTTTATATTATTTTTAAATTTGTTCTTCCTTAAATATTTTTTTGAATTTTTTGAGTCAAAAGTGCAATGTCATTGTCACTGTCCTCATCACTTGATGTTCCTTTCAAGTGGTCTTCTTGTGATTTGAGTGCCATATCCTTCCTGTTCTTTGGAAGGGGGTTCTCGAGCTCGTCATGAGCTTGACATGTCATTTCGTAGGTCATTAGAGACCCAATGAGTTCTTCAAGAGAGAATGTTTTAAGGTCTTTGGCCTCTTGAATGGCCGTAAC
>UBIG03000078.1:0-68846 GCA_900464855.2 Musa schizocarpa
GTCCTAGTGGCAGGTATCCGGGTCTCCAGACTGAGACACCAAGGACAAAACCTGCATGAGTGCTCCAATTCTTTGATACCGCATACTTATAGGTTTGGTCGTCCCGCATCCGGTCAATGGGAATGGGAGTGGTAGCTCCTTTTACGAGGCTATTGAGTGTCGATAGAGGATCATCCACTCCCAAAGGCCATGAGAGAATAACATCCCATGTGTTTTGCTTTCAGACAAATCCCTGGGCCAGGGTCATTCGGGTTGAGAGAGAAAGAGTTCTCTGGAGAATCCCATTAGAGACTTCAGGGTAGAAACCGTATGGGTTCTGGACAAACACCATGCTCGACAATACTCTCGGATATGATGGATGAGGGGACTATAGGCACATGGTAACGAGACGACAAAGTCCAATGGATGGGGATTCTCAGAGGACTAGGACTTTTGCCAGAGTGGCCTAGTGTCCCCGAAGTCGATGAGGTCAATGAATTATTACGTTGAGATAATAACCACCGGGAAGTTAGAAGGAGTTGTGATTGTATGACTCACCAAATGACATTGGGCCTAGAGGGTCACACACACAAAGGCAATACATTTAGTAGAGGTTGGATATGATATCCCATATTCCTTGTCTTATCGGGATGCAGATCCAATACCCCACTAGGAAGCTGACCCATTAGGCTTGGACACTATGATCTCTTATAAATAGGAGGGATTCACGCTTCATAGGCCAGAGGAGTCTTTGCTTGCCCTTCCTATTCTCCCTCTCTCCCTACCTAGAGGCCTGGGAGAGGAGAGGGTCGCCGCAACCCGCCGGTGTAAGGGATCACCGCTGAGAGGAGGATGCTTGACCTCCTTCACCCCCTCCTATGGTGATCTGAAGGAACAGGGATATACCATCTCCCTAGGTAACACAATTCTATAATGTGCAGTTTTGTGTTTGGCGGATTTTAATGCAGCCAATCTTCTATCTATTTATGAACACCTTTTTGGGGAATCGAGATTTTGTTTTCTGTTCTTCATATGATACAATCGCCTCATGATTTTCAACAATGTTTGCCAACCACCAAAAGTGAGACACAGCCACCCCAAAGCTTAATACAGCCCCCCCCTATTCCCCCGAGCATTTGGACCGACATATATCTCTCTGGATTTCATTGATAGTCTCCCATCATCTCAAAAGAAAGAGTACCATACTTATAGTCGGATAGACCACAAAATATGTCATTTCTATGCTTTAACATCCTTATACCGCTGCAAGTGTTGCTCATATTTTGTGAAAAACATAGCAAATTACATGAGTCCCCATTCCATTGTTAGATATAGAGACAAAGATATTTACTAGTTCTTTCCTCGACAACTTTTTCTGCTTACAAGGTACTCAAACTGAATATGAGACCGCTTATCATCCCAAACGATGTGGGCAAAAGTGGTAAAATGTGTGCCTCAGAAAATTCACTGATGCTTTACTAATGACAATCAAGGAATGAGTCAAATAGTCTAGTGTGAGAGGGTGGTATAATATCTCTTTACCATTCTTCTATTAAAATGATTCATTTTGAAGCAGCTTATGGCCAACCCCCACCTACAATTACAAAGTATATAAAATTCCGTTCTTTTAAAGTTGATCAAGTGGACAAGGAATTGATGGATAGAAATAAGATTATTCAAATTTTTTAAAGGATAACTCATAGTCAAGACAAGCAAGAATGAAACAACAAGTCGATAAACACTAAAAGTGAACGAATTTACATCAGGTGATTGGGTTTTCTCTTCGCCTTCTCAACCCTACAAGCAATTCCATAAAGTCTGACCTTCCATGAAGCTATCTCCCTCGGTTTTTTGGCCTTATAAGGTATTAGGAAATCCATTGGACCGCTGGGCTCACCGCTTTTAGATTTGCTTCATAGCTCTAAAATACATCCAAATTTTCATGTTGCATGCCTTAAAAAGGAAATTGCGGGGAAGATGCAATAAAGTAAATATCATTTGCGCGACACTTCTACCACTGGGAAGTTCTAGCTCAACCACAAATCATACTTGATCGACGAGTTGTAATATACATCGCACATCCCTGCAGAACTGGCATCGTGTAATGGGGCCAACTTACTAAAGGAAGACGCTCTAGAGTCTTCCAAGATGCCAAAGGAGAAGTTTTAATTTGATGTCGTCCCTCAGGATAAGGTGAATTAAAAGGATATGAATGTTAGGATCTTTTTTTATTTTTTCCTTTATTAAGCTCTATTTAGTTTAGCAAAAGTCTTAACCTCTATAAATAGGGATGTAACCTTTTTCTCGAACATCTATGAAAAATATTATTGTCTTTGATAAACACAAGGAGGTCGATCCCCGGTTTATCAAGGAGGGTCGATCTCTCTGTTTATCAAGGAGGCCATCCCTCAAGTGATCATCCCTTTCTTTTTTTTTTTACGATAAGACTTTTAGGGTCTTATCAGAACCTATTTAATGGTTTTACTATTCTAGACATTCTCTAATCCTTCAAATAAGTGAACCCAGCCCACCCTATACTTATAGGGCTATTTTACAACAATTTATATGTCTATGAAGAAGAAAGAGTATCTACTCATCTATTAGACATCATATACCCATTACAACAGAACAATTTGCAATATCATAAAAATTTAGTAAAAAGAAAGAGGGTGTTATTGTAGAGGACAATGGGATGAAGAAACGGGGCTTTGGGACTACTTTGTTGATGCCTTTAGGAATAATTTTGGTAATCCTAACTTATGATTCTTCCAAAAAGCTGTGAACATTTACTATCTTTAAGCACCAAAAATATTTCATCACATCCTCGACAAGTATCATTTCTCCCAAAACAAATAATATCATCATGATGAAATAAGTCAAATGGAATTAGGGTACCATATATTGACGGCGAAGGGACATAACAATTGTTTTTTTGGCTACCTAATCCAACAAAAACATGATAGAACTATCAAAAAAAGGACATGATGTTTATATGGTGGCTTAATCACAAGACATCTTCATGCCATGATATTATCATTCCACCCAAAGAAGAAGTATAAAACTAGATAGATTAGTATCATAAATAGAAATCTACTGGATGGATGAGATATACATTGAGAAATGGTATATGGACTAGATTGGTCGAAGGACCCATCCTCCAACCCTCAACTAGAACCCCCAAACACCAATCTTAGGGGTGATCATCTCCTCCAACCCCGTCCCTTAAGGGAATCACCTCTAATAGAGCAAGCACCTCCCTCATCCATCGGACGACATAGGGGACCCGAGATGGATCAATCAACAATGTCAAGATCGACTGAACAATGCCAAGATCAAATTTTTTATTTAGTTGTGCGATTCATCAACAACTCAATACCCCTCGCTTAGGACACTTGACTAGCCACCACCCAAATAAATATTTTATGACTTTTCATGATGACAAAGGGGGAGAAATAGTTCCATTTTTTTCTACTTACTTTGATGTTGTAATCCATGTTTTTTTTACCTTGATGTTGCAAAACTTAAAATGTTACTTACTTTGATGATTGCACTGCGGCTTTTGATTTTCATGTTATCTCTTCAAATGATGAGTAATATGACTGAACATAGTGCTTACTTTGATGTTGAAAAATTTATGTGATTTTGACTCGAAAATGGATGTTATGCCTTGACATCATACATGGTATCATCTTAGATTTGGTAAATCATGGTGCATAATAAGTCTAAATTATCAATTGGTGGTGCTTGAATTCAAAAGGCATTCAATTTTGTAGCATCTTTTTCACTATGGCATATAGATAGGGGAGTTAAATTAGTCCATCAATACATATCATCATCAAAAAAGGAGGAGATTGTTAAATCTCATATTTTTGATGATGAAATCAATTGGTAAATTATTCGATCTAATCCATGTATCGAGATAATTATGTAGGTTTAACTACTTATAGTAGTAAGAAAGCGATGATGATACGTCAAGTCAAGACTCCAAACGATATATCGGGGAGTTTCGCGAGAGTTCATCGTGGAGACAACAAAACACGTTGGAAGACTCCCAAAGCTCCGGAGATCACCTAAGCATGCCCAAGACTAGCAGCGAGAGTTGGTCGGGAATTTGCCGGAAGTTGTTTCAAAGACTGCCGGTGAAGTTCACCCGGAGGATCACCGCGAAAATCAGACATGCATCGGACCATGCTTGCCTTTAATCAAAGTTAGAACAATACTGAAGTTGATTTCGAGAGGTAATCCCATCAACTCTATTAGGGCCAATGGGGTTCTGAGTTGGTTTGGCCCTATCGAAGGGCCCAACCAGATGTTGAATCAGTCGCCCACGGCACCACTAGGGGTCATGTGGCACCGCCTTGAAAGTAGAACCCCAGACTTCCTAGGCTGATGGTACCATTGGCAGTTAATGCTATTTCTGAATGGTACCACCAAAGCTCGGTCTCCTAGCTATGTCGCGGTAGTATTCCTTGACTGAAGGCAGACGCCTGCCACATCACAAGTGGTAGCACGCCCAAGAATGGTACCCCGTAAATATGGGATGATACACTTTTAGCTCTAATTTTGAGGTTATTGGGTGTGGGCCTATAAAACCCCACCCTTTTCTATACGAAAGGACATCAAAGCTATTGGCATAACTTTGAGTTCTTGAGTCTTAAAAGTGCCAAAAAGTAAAGAGTTCTCCTCCTTCATCTTAGTGCTCTCAGAACCATCCAAGAAAAAGAGAGGAGACATGTAAGGGTGGTTCTTACACCCCAAAAAGAAAGAGGTGATAAGGTGGTTGGCTTCGCTTTAATAAGGAAGGCTTTAGTGGATGCCTATGGACCTTGATTTGAGGAGGAACCAAAAGAATATAGGTCACATTGACTCCAGTCCACTCTAAATTCTGGTTTCATTTTTATTTTGATAATTTACTTTAAATTACAAATCATTTCATAGTAAAACTACTTCTCCTCCTTATATTGCTCTTCACTAAGCTCAACGCCTTCTTATGTTTCAAATTGCCACCTTTCCAAATAGATTTCCATCTAACATACAAATTATTTTATGAAATTGAAGAATTTTCCCTGCACCAATCACCCCCTCCCTTTTAGAGCCCCTTTGATCCTACCAGCCCAAAACCAATAAACATGAAATTACTACGTTCCTTTGAATAACTGGGACTACTAACAATTAAAAATTTTGTTAAGGACTATGGGAAGATCAAAGACCCATCACTTCTAATAAAAAAGATGTTCTTCAATAGCCTGGTAAAGCCTCCCACTCGACAAACTTAAGGCATAACGATTTATGTTAGTGTTAGTACCCAATTCAGATTTCAGTTAACCCTTCATCATTGAGGTCGACGATCCGAGTCTAATGGAGCCATTCTTATGCAAGATGGTTGACCACTTGCATATACCAATAAGACATTATTCCCTCCCATCAAAATATGTCAATATATGATATGAGATGCTTGTCACAGTAATGCTAGTGAATGATGAAGATCCTACTTGATCTTACCGGCGTATTTCAAATTAAAACCAACCATATAGAAGCTTCCAAGTACTTTTTTGAGTAAAAAAGATATCATCCCCTCGAAAGCAACAAAATGGGTGGTAACCAAACTTCGGAATTTGGATTATAAAAATTATTTGCTAGCATACAAAAAAGGGGAAAAAAGAAACGCTGTTATAGATGCACCCTCATGGCTACCGAAAGCAAGGAAAGCCAACCATCTCCCCTTCCTACCACCAACTTCCTCAGGGCATGCTGAAGAATGGAAGAAGTTGGTCCCGTGAGATTAGCAAACATCATAAAAAAAATTGGAGGATCCAAGTAATAGCTCACTACACTTGGGATTGAGAGATCTATGCTATAAAGGTCACATTGTACTGTACCTCTGACTCCCCTTGCATCAAAATTATCCCAATGAAATGCACCCATACCTCAGTGTGGCACTTCCAGATTCCCCTAGAACTTATAAAAGAGTGAAGCAAAATTTTATTTGAGAGGGATGAAAAAAAATTATTATTGAATACGTGACAACAATGTGATGTATGTCACCCAAAGACAAGGCAGGAAATAAAGGTAAGTCCAGTGGAAGCTACAACTACTACCCATAATGGATTCTACGGACCGACATCTCCATGGGACTTCAGCAAGGGCTGCCACCTTCCAAAGGTAAAAGAACAATTCGTGGTGGTTGGATTGACTTATGAAATATGCTTATTTTTGTGTTATGTAAATCCCTACACCATGTTAGTATTATACCCATCATAGAAAATATTGTTAAACCGCATTTAGACGCCAAGGTCCATTGGAAGGATCATGACAGATCTTCACTATAAATTTAGACCAAGTTATTTCAGCAAATATAAGGCACCAAACTCAAGATGAGCATAAGCATATCATCTATAAACTTTTGGCCAAACAAAGGTAGTAAAGGTGTTTAAAGACTTTTTTCGGTAAGTTTCAATAATATTCACCAAAGGAGGGGCTTAAATCAGCTTCCTAGCCAAATGGTGGTATAATACTATATAATTATTTGCAAATAAAGCCCTTTATGAAGCACCATGGTCGGCTGGCCCTTATGATTCCAGTATATAATTGGTAAGGCTAAGGCAAGTCTGACCAAGAATTAATTGATAGTTACAAACTCCTAATCCTAAAGGATAACTTTTACCGCTCAAGTTAGAATGAAGCAGCAAGTCAATACATGATGAAAAGAGAATTTTCAATAGAGATTGGGTTTATTTTGCTCACAGCCCATACAAGTAACCTCCATCAACACTCGAAATTCAAGCGAAGTTATATCCTATATTTTTATAGGCCCTATCGATCATAAAGTGTATTGAAGTCATGGCATACAGACTTGAATTGCCCGAGATGCCAAAAAAGTCATCCTGCCTTTCCACGGTTCTTGTTTGAAACCCAAGTTGGGAGAGCACGAGTCACCCTAGATCCAACGCCCCCCACACCATCAAGATGGATATTCAAGTCTAACCACAAGCCATCTTCAATCAGATCGTGGATATTATCGCTGATGTCCCTCACCCAAGTAGTGCATTGGAATAATTTACCACTTGAAGATGCCACATGAGAATCATATGAGGAGTCAAGACATAGTTCGAAGTTCCCAAACCAGGACAAGGCTGATTTGGAGAGGATGGCTTGATAGGGACCAGCAGGCTTCCGGGTCCTATTTAACCAAGAAATAGCTAATAAAACTATAAGATTGTAATAAACCCCACCTAGCCACTCCTCTTATCCTGTTAGAACCCTGCAGATTCTAAACTTGGGGTTGATCTCTTTGGGATCGGCCCTTTTGGAACTCCCATAGGGTTCCTCCTCCAAGTTGCTGCTGCTCAAAGGTTGCAGAAAAAATTCATCTATTGTTTGTGAAAGAGGAGAAATACATGGCTATTTATAGGTTTTCTAAACCCAACTCCTAATCAGGACCCTACTCAAGACTCCTACCAAGACTCCTCTTCTAACCACCCCATAGATTCCCCTAATCAAGACCCTATTTCTTTATAAGTCCCAATTTATCTCTAAGAAACAATCTTTCTAACCCTAGCCTCTTCACCCTTTTAATAGGGCTCTTGCTTAGGTAGGTTTTACATGAATGTCCCTCTCAATTAGGACTCTCCTAGCTATAGTCCTAACAAACCCCTCTTCTTCAAATTAGCCTTTGTCCTCGAGGTCGACGATTCATGAATTTTGAGAATTTGATCTTCAAGTCGTCATAGTTCTCCCAAGTGGCATCTTCTATTGGTAGGTTCACCCACTGTATTAGCACTCTATAGTAGTGGTCGTCACGCCGAGTCACGATCCATGGAATCAATAATGACACTTTGTCGGGTCTCGAGTTCTCCTCGATAGTCATATTTTGGTGGGTGACTTTGGGCTATTCCCAAACACCTATTTACAAATTTTGTCCGGTCAGTTGATTTGGCGGTGATGATATCATGCATCCTTTTCAATTTAGTAACCATATATATAGAATAACTTGTCCAAAATCTGCTCGTGGAAGATGCAAGTAGAATTTATCATAAGAACAATGCGCCCCTATAGTGTAATTCTTTTGAGTCCCAATTGTAATGAGCCACTGAGCTTGTTGCTTCCTGCAATTTTTTTATAATCTTACTTGTCGATCAATCTTTTGTCATTCCTTCTTAATATCCTCAAGGAAGTCACTGGTCAGAAGTGAAACGACTGAAACTTTAGTTGTTCGGTAGTCACAAAGATTCCGCAAGAATATTTTTTTCCTTTTGTGTTATTTCATAATCAAATCCAAGAAGTTTTGTTACCCATTTTTGCTGCTCAGGGGATGATATCTTTCGCTCCAAAAAGTACTTGAGGCTTTTATGGTCGATTTTAATTTGAAATCGTCGACCATTCAAGTAGGGTCTCCACCTCGTTGCTGCGCACACAATGGCAAGCATCTCCTTATCATATATTGACTTATTTTGATGGAGGGAGATAGTGTTAGGATCAAGAGCACTAAGAGGGGAATTAGTGCAGCGGAAATCTTACAGCGATTAAAACCGAAAGGCAGTGTGTTCGTTCGATAAAATCTATTATGATGCAAAAGTCGATTTCACAGTTTGTATTATGCAGTTTACGAGTTTGCGTCTAAATGCAGTTTTGTGTCTAAATGCAGTTTGCGTCTAAATGCAGATTGCGTCAAGCTTTAGTTTGCATCTAAGCGCAGTTTGCGTTTGTTTATATTGTGTCTAAGCGCAGTTTGCGTCTAAACACAGTTTGCGCCTAAAACACAGTTCATGCCTGTTTAGTTTTGCGCCTAAACACAGTTTATGCCTGAAATGCAGTTTTATGCCTAAACACAGTTTCTTATGCCTAAGCGCAGTTTACGCTCAAACGCAGTTTGCATCCAAACACAATTTCATCTGCTAAAGTTTACGCCTAAACACAGTTTACGCCTAAACACGGATGACAGTCTCGAAGTTATGAATGGAATCAAAACGCGAACGTGAACTGCAAAGAAACCTGCTCATAAAAAGCGAGAAGACAGTTTGCAATTATAAATGGAATCAAGACGTGAACGAACCGCACAGAAAACTCGCTTTTAGGTGCCGAAAAGACAGTTTGCAGTTATAAATAGACTCAAGATCTAAAATGGGCGTTTATGTAAAGATTGCATTTAAACACCGGTTTACGCCCAATGCAGATTCGAAAGATTAGAACCTTAGAAACTTGTTCGAAAGCGCAGAGAGCAGTAGCTATGTAGGAGGTTTGCAGTAATGATAAAGTGCTCAAAATAAAAGCAATCCAGAGATTTAGAGTGGTTCTGGTCAGTGCCTGACCTACTCCACTTTTGGCTTCCTCCGGGATGAGGTCACCGACGCCAACTAGAGGCCTTCCTTCAGTAGGCTTTTCAACGCCTTTACAAGCTTTCTTCCTTTGACAGGCTGAGGAGACAACCCTTACAGATCCTTTCTCTCCTCTTTACAACCTCAAGACTTGAAGAACAAAAGAGGGAGAACTTTGGACTTTACACAAATTTGAGCTTTTAGAATCACGTAAAAGATCAAGAATCTTCGGTGTGGATCTGCGTTCTTTTCAGTGATGAATGGGTGGGGGTATTTATAGGCCCCAACCCAGTTCAAATTTAGAGCTCAAAACGACAAACCAGAATCGGGATCAAAGGTTGCACCTCCCGACCGAGAGGTTGCACCGCCCGGGCAGAGTTCTGAGATCGAGCCGAGGCTGCTGCACCCTTCGTTGGGGCGGTTGCACGGCTCGAAGTCCGCTCCGCGATCGAGTTCCTGCGCGGTGTTACCTTCTGATCGGGCGGTTGCACTCTTCTACCAGAGTCGGCGATCCAGCTTCAAAGGTTGCATCGACCGGAGGTTGCACCGCCTCGCGAGCTCGAACTTGAGCTCGGGTGCTACCTCCTCGACAGGATGCACCGCCCGCCTCGCCGGAGATGGAGCCCTCGGGCTGTTGTACTTTCTTGGTCTGGGAGTTGACCTAGTCTCACTGGGAGACATAGCCCGGCGGTGCTACCAACCTCCAACCCGCAGCACCACCTTCTTTACTATTTTCAGCTCACTTGGTTTGGCTCCAAACTTGGCCCAAACCAGTCCCAACTTGAGCCTAATTGGCCTCTCTATTTTGGGTTATAGGATTAACACTCAATCCTAACCCTAATTAACGTGCTAACTATGAATTTAAAGACATTTTCAAGTTATTACAAAGTCCGCAAGTCAAGACTTCTTCTAGCGAAGCTTCGCAAACTTCCATGGTCTTCCGATGAACTCGAAACCATTCTCATGGACTCCAAGAAGCTCCTAGACTTCACTATTTGATGATTTAGCGAAGTTCCAATGAGCTTCTTCGCAAGTTCCGATCTTTCTCGCGGAGCTCTGTATCATTCCCCAATGAACCTTCTGGACTCCGTCGAATCCCTCTAACTCGCAACAAATCCTTCAGCGCTTTCACAATTTTGTTTCGCTTTTATGTCTTCATCGCTATCATAGTTAATCCTGCAATAAATTAAAACAAAAACTTCGATCGAGACAATTAATCCTAAGCAATTTAACCAAGTTGTCCCGCATGTCATTGGTCCTTCGACGCCAGCCGATTCTTCTACAGATCGCCCTTCCCTGCAGTTTATTGCTAATCGGCCGCTTGACTCCGCGAATCCGATATCCTTTTTGGCAATAATACCCGCTTCTTCTTGGCCCGATGCCCGAAGTCCATCGCCAAGTTTTCGTTCGATATGTCGACCGATCCACCGCCCGACATTCCAATCTTTCTCGACATGTTCCTTCGCACAACATGATTTTCCCCGCTTTTAATTGTCTCATCCTGATAAAACATCCTCAAGGCCACTCAAGAGGGCAGAGATTAAATCATAAACATATATCAAGAAGTTTCATCATCAAAATATGAGATTCAACAATCTCCCCTTTTTTTGATGATGACAACTACTTGATGACTGAGTTAAACTTAACTCCGGAGTTTAAATGAACCGCCCTATCAATATGCCATATTGATAGAAACTCTTGATTCAATATCCAAGCAACATGTCATCATAAACTTATGCATAACATGTCATGTCATCAATCAACTTCCCTTTGTCATCATCAATAAAAGGAGAAGTACCACAATCAAGTGTTTGTGATATAAGTTTAACTCATTGCATGAAAATGTAATATCAAGTTTTATCATCATGCAGTTTTGAAGTCAGAAAAATTTAGCAAATGTTGACGACCGTTTAGAACATTCAAGCTACCAAGTTTTAGATATGCAAGTTTTACAAGATACAAGATAAAGACATGCAAGTTAGCAATGTTACAACATTTTAGAACTTGCAAGTTAGCTTAGAGATATTCAAGAAGGCAACCTTGCTTTTTGAAATATGCAAGTTGCAAGCTAGCAAATTTTTTTTTCCTTTGCAGTGTTAGCTTTGATATCAGAATTTAACTATTTCAAGTGTTTATCAATTGTAGCATTTCATCATATGGCATGATATCGACATGTAAAAATGAAGCAAGATTTTGATATCATTTCATGATGTACACATTTCGAATATTTTAGCAGAAGTAGCATTGCATCACATGGTAAGATATCAGCTGCACGATGCAAATTTTGTTTGATATCTTGATACAGGGGCATATAGCAAATGATAGCAATCATATATTTTTGGTGATGCAAGCATGGCCTAATCATAGCATCAGTGATAGCAACCATATAAACCATTAGTGATAGCAAACATATCAATTCATATTTCTCCCCTTGTCATCAACAACAAGGAGAACGATATAAGCAAATTTTAAATATAAGTGCTATGATGCCATAGTTGGTTCATGTCATTTTCCAACAAAGTGAGTGATAGGATACCAAGAATGCAAACATCTCGAGGAAAACATGACATGGAGATAGCTTTTATTGCTCTTTTCCTTTTATTTGTTATCTTTTACATGAAGGAGGAAAGTCATATGAAGTTCAAATCGATAAGATATTAAAGCACACTTCATTTTTGCAAGGATTAAGATATGTAAAGTGAGTCAAATCTTTGTATGCAAAAAAATATCTTCCTTTTATAAGAGGGAATCATCAAACATGTTTTTCAAAAAAAATATTTTTCACATGATAAGTGCATTTATAGATGATTCCATATGTCAAAAAATCAATGATGTGAATTAAACTTGATATGACATATGCTTGTTAAATTGAAGAGGATAATGTATCAAGAAAATCCAATTGTTAGGATCAAGAAAATTCAAAATGAAATTTAACACTTTTTATACATTCGGATAGGGTTTTACTAGAGATATTCAATTACAATCATGAAAAGTATAACATGCTTATTATCATGAAAATTTTTATTCAAGCACATAATTTCTAACATGGCAAGTAATTGTAAAGTCATTATGGCAATCGCTGATTTGATCATTTAAAAAAAAGTCCTAAAAATAATTTTAACATGTTTAATCATTCGACATATTTTTGCCATAGTTTTTCAAATATAATCATGAAGATAAATGCTCATCATCATGGTGGTATGATAGCAAGTTTACCATATACAGGCTAGCAAAAAAATTTCTACATTTTAAGGCCAAGAAGTTAGCAATTTTGAGATGTTCAAGAAAGCAACCTTGTTTTTGAAATATAAGTTTTGCTAGATGTGCAAGTTAACTTTTTGCTTTAAGATAGTTAAGATAGCATTCCTTGGTGATGTTCAATATAGCTAAGTTCTACATCATGGAAGCTAGTGAATTTTATAACATTTTAGAACATGTATAATCACCAAAGCATCATAAATTTTAATGATGTGCAAAATTACAAATTTTGCATGATTGCATTTTGTGTGTCTTGAGATTTGCAAGATAGCACTTTTGGTGATGTTCAAGATAGCAATTTTTCTTCTTTGAGAAGTGCAATTTTTTTTTTTCTTCTTGAATTGTGCAAGTTAGCTATCTCCCTTTTGTCATTGTCAAAAAAGAAGGCAAAAATCCTTTACATCAATTTTTTAAATCATGACAACGGTTAGTATCAATCTCATTTGTATCATTATATTTTCAAATTAAAACATGCATATTTTTTAAAACATATAAAACTATGATTATTATATGCATGATTCCAAATCATCATTCATATTATTTCAAATAATCATGGTATTAATTTTGTCACATTGCATCCTACCATGCATGATCGAAACTTCTCATTTGCATACATCAAAATAAATTCATGAATATCTCTATGCATTCATATCATCACTTGAGGAGTATTGAAAAGGAATAATTAAGGTGGAGATAAATATTTCATGAGTACAAGGAATTGCATAAAATCATATCATGAATACAAGGGAATACAAGTCACAATCATTCAAGAGAAAATTCATTATTCATTTTCATTCATTCAATTTGATAAATCAAGATCATGATTTTGATAAAAACTTATTTCAATTTTAAATTATCAAAATCATTTTTATGGCTCACAAAATTTATAAATAGATTCATGATTTCATTTATTCAAAATAGAAATAACAATGGAAATTAACATGATACATTATTACTTCAACCACATATAGCATGATTTCATAAGGTATTTTTAATCAAAATCATTTTGTTTATCATAAACATGTAATTTTCATGATTATTTTCAAAATTACTAGAATGATAAGCATGATTCCTAATTGTTTGTATTTTCATTATAAGATTATTAAACATGCAATTTTCAAGAAAAATAAAAAAAATGCTTTATGAAAAGCATCATAATTTCAAAAGTAAATTAAAGGCATTTGATTACCCTCAGCCGCCGAAAAGTGAAGGCTTAGTTTGCCAATTGTTTTTTGCCTGATTTTCTCCTCGTTTTCGGAGAAGCCTGATTCATCCCAATTTTGTTCTTCTTCTTGTGTTCAAAGCAAGTAGTTCCGTTTTTTATTTTTTTAATTTTTGTTTCATTTGTAGTTTAAGTTCACTCATCACTTGAGCTTTGCGTCGAAAGTGGTTTTCAAATGTTCTATGTCCCAAATCCTTCCTGTTCTTTGGAAGGTGGTTCTTAAGTTTTTCACGCATTGCACGCCATTTCATATGTGATCAATGAACCAATTAGTTCTTCAAGTGGAAATTGTCCAAGTTTTTCGATTCTTGAATAGCAAAGTTACTTTTGAATCCCAAGTTTTAGAAAGTGGGTGAAACTTTGTTAACGAAGTTCAAAATCCAAAAAGTTTTTACCAGTGATTTTAAACCATTGATCTACATCCCAAAACGTGTACATGTCAACAACGGTTTCGCTTTGGTTTCATATGAAAAAGCTCGAAATCATGCAGTAAAATATTAACTTTCAAGTCTTTGACCCTACTAGTTCCTCCGGCGTGATTTCAAGTTCAAATAGCTTAAAGCCGCTTTCAAGAATAAAAGAAACCCGATTGAACTCTCATTTTGTCCAAAGCAAAAATAAGGCATTCATAGCCTTTGCTTTTAAAGAAAAATACTTTTAAAACCACAATTCGTTCATTAGTTTAGAGGAAGTTGAAAACTGTTTTCACCCATATTCCATAAATCCAGATTTAGAGAAATCAAGAAAACCTCATTCGAAGTTTTTAATTGGTAGTCCAATCCGCTAAAGAACGGTGGACGAAAAGACCGAAAAGCCCTTTTAAAGAGCTAATACTTGTGTAACTGAAATGAGAAATACCCCGCCCGATACCAATTGTTAGATCAAGAGCACTAAGAGGGGGGTTGAATTAGTGCAGCGGAAATCTTTTACAACGATTCAAACCGAAAGGTGCGCTCGCTCGATAAAATCTATTATGATGCAAAGCCGATTCCACAGTTTGTATCTATGCAGTTTTTATGCAGTTTGCATTAAATGCAGTTTTGTGTTCAAATGCAGTTTTATGCCTAAATGCAGATTGCATCTAAGCGCAGTTTGCATCTGCAGATTAGTTTGCGTTTGTATTATTATTTGCCTGTTTAGTTTAATTTGCCTAAACACAGTTTTATGCCTAAACACAGTTTATGCCTGTTTAGTTTGGCGCCTAAACACAGTTTGGCGCCTAAACGCAGTTTGCATCTAAACACAGTTTGCTAATAAGCTCAGTTTACGCCTAAACGCAGTTTGGCCCAAACACAGTTTACGCCTAATCACAGTTTATGTCTAAACACAGTTTATGCCTAAGCACGGATGACAGTTCAGAAGTTATGAATGGAATCAAACGTGAAACGTAAACTGCAAAGAAACTTGTTCATAAAAGCGAGAAGACAGTTTGCAGTTATAAATGGAATCAAGACGAACGTGAAAACTGCACAGAAACTCGCTTTGTAAAAAAAGAAAAGACAGTTTGCAGTTATAAATAGACTCAAGACGAAATGTAAGCTTGATGTAAAGATCAGATGAAAAACACCGCTTTTACGCCTGAATGCAGATTCGAAAGATTAGAACTTAGAAACTTGTTCGTAAAAAAGCGAGAGAGCAGTAGCTATGTAGGAGGTTTGCAGTAATGATAAAGTGCTCAAAAATAAAAGCAAACTAGAGATTTAGAGTGGTTCGGCAGCCTTGACCTACTCCACTTTTGGCTTCCTCCACCATGAGGTCACCGACGCCAACTAGAGGCCTTCCTTCAATAGGCTGGGCCAACTGCCCTTTACAGTTTCTTTCCTTTTGACGGCCTCAGGAGACAACCCTTACAGATCCTTTCTCCTCTTTTTACAACTCAAGACTTGAAGAACAGAAAGAGGAGAACTTTTGGCCTTTACACAAATTTGAGTTTTAGAATCACAGAAAAAGATCAAGAATTCGGGTGTGGATCTGTGTTTTTTTGTGCTGAATGGGGGGTATTTATAGGCCCAAACCCAGTTCAAATTTGGAGCTCAAACGATCAAATCCCCGAATTCGATCAAAGCGGCTGGGTAATTCCGACGGAGAGGTTGCACCGCCCGCGAGCTCGAGATCGAGTCCAGCGGGTACACCTCTCAGGGGCTTTGCACCGCCGAGTCCGGCCTGAGACCGAGCCCTCAAAGTGCCACCTTGACCGATCGAGGTTGCACCTTCGCAGAGCTCAAGATCGAGCTCAGCGGTTGTAATGGTTCGGCTCGACCGAGAGGTTGGTCACCGGGCGAGCTGAACTTAAGCTCCATGGTGCCCCGACAAAGAGAGGTTCACCAGCCTCGCCGGAGATCGAGCCCGCGGTTGAACCTTCTGGTCGGGTTGCACCGCCCCACCCTGGGAGATATACGGTGCTAGCATTTCCAACCTCGGGTGGTACCACCTTTTACTATTTCAGCTCACTTGGTTTGGTTCCAAACTTGGCCTAAACCAGTTCAACTTGAGCCTAATTGGCCCTTTACTTTAGTTATAGGATTAACACATAATCCTAACCCTAATTAACGCTAACTATGAATTTAAAGACATTTTTTGGGTTATTACAAAGTCCGCAAGTCAAGACTTTTCTCGGCGAAGCTTCCTAAAACTTCCTACGGTCTTCCCATGAACCCTCGAAACCATTCTGCGGACTCCCCAAGAAGCTCCTAGACTTTACGATTTGATTTGATCGAAGTTCTAATGAATTTTTCGCAAGCTCCCATCTTCTTTACAGCTCGGTAGCATTCCCACCAACCTTCTGGACTCGAACCCCAACTCCCAACTCAACAACCTTCCCGCTTGACCGGACACTTTGTTTTCTTTTTATGTCTTCATCGCTATCATAGTTAATCCTGCACAATTAAAACAAAACTGATCAATACTAATTAACTTTAAGCAATTTAACGTTGTCCGCATGTTATTGGTCCTCGACGCCATCCGGGATTCTGGCACAAGATCGTTGTTTTTCCGCAGATATTGCCCAATCTCCGCTGACTCAAACCCGATATCCTTGGTAATAATACTCCTTTTGGCCCGATGTTCCGAAGTCCACGCCTCGCCTTTCACGGGACACGCCGAGATCCACCGCCCGACGTCCAATCTTCGGACATGTTCCTTTAAGACAACATGATTTTTCCCCCGCTTTAATTGTCTCATCCTCGATCCATCCCGCGCCTTCAAGACGCAGATTAAATCATAAATATATATCAAGTAGTTTAATCATCAAAAATATGAGATTCAACCAGATAGTGTCTTGCTAGTGTATGTGAGTGGTCGACCATCTTGCATGAGATCGTTCCAATTACCTGCATGCTGGCCTCAATGATGAAGGGTTTATGAAATCAGAAGCGCTAGTAACGGCTAAGCTGATGACATGGCTGCCTTTAAGTTTGTCGGCAGCAGAGGCTTTGTCCGACCATTGAAAGCATATTTTTTCAGTAAAGAAGTGAGTAGTGGCCTGATCTTCCCATAGTCCTAACAAATTTTGGTAGTAGTTTGTTAGTCCAAGGAACCCCCTAGATTTTCATCATTTGTAGGTTTCGCCAGCCTTGCATTACCAATTTTTGTTGGGTCTTACCGCCACTCTTCTTCTAATATTATATACCCAAGGTTCTACTTTTGTTGAGAGAAAGCTGCACTTTGGTTGTTAACCAAAAGAGATTCTTCCAAGGATCGCCAAAACAACTTCAGAATGCTTTAAAAGTGAGTCTCAAGGAAGGGCCAGAAACGAGAATATCATCA
Source organism: Musa schizocarpa (assembly GCA_900464855.2). Classification (NCBI taxonomy): domain Eukaryota; kingdom Viridiplantae; phylum Streptophyta; class Magnoliopsida; order Zingiberales; family Musaceae; genus Musa; species Musa schizocarpa. The sequence continues at coordinate 17,539 of UBIG03000078.1, forward strand.
AAAAATACCAGCACAAATTTACGAAGAAAGCTCCGAAATATATCATTCTATAAGACTTTGAAAGGTTGAAGGGAGCATTAGTGAGTCCAAAAAGGCATTACCAAGAATTCATTATGGCCATCATGTGTGCGGTAAATGCAGTTTTGAATGTCATCGCACATACCCAATTTGCAGGGTAACCGATCGAGGTCCAACTTCGTGAAGACTCGATTCCTTTCAATTCATCAAGAAGTTCATCCACCACTAGTATTGGGTATTTGTCCTAACGGTGATATACGAAAGCTCAGAAGTCGATGCAACATCCGGCCAAGTTTCGGTCCTCTTATGCATAAGTAGCACCGGTGAGGAATACGGGCTGCAACTTAGTCTAATCACCCCTGTTTCAAGCATCTCCTTTTACGATCTTTTTTTCAATTTATCTTTCTGGAGGTGAGGATATCGGTATGGTCGAGTGTTCGCTGGTGGTTTGCCCGAAGGATTGGAATTCATGGTCATGTTGTCGGAGAAGGAGGAAGACATCCATGTTCAGCAAATATGCTCGGCAAATTCAGTAAGCAATTGGGCAAGATTTTGATCTTCAAATTCTATTTTCTTCCCCTTTTGGTTGCTGCTGAGGTGCATCAAAAAAGGCACCATTTACCTTATGTAAACTTCTTTCCATTCGCTGGGCTTAAACAGGAATCGCAAGAGCCTCCGCTTCCCCGGGTAGGGATGATCTGTTTTTGCCCTTACAGCGAGAATTTCATAACCAATTTAGAAAAGTTCCAAGAGACATCACCTAGTGTAGTCAGCCATTCTATACCAAGCACTGCCTCATAGTCATCGATAGGTAGGAGGAAGAAATCGGTGATAATTTCTTGGGTTGCAGAATAGTTTCACCAGGCATCATTTTGGTCCATGATTTTAGGATTCTGCCGTCAACAACCTTTACGTCGAACTTGTTGCAACCTTCAATATGCAGTGCCATCTGAGCAGCAACCTTTACTATTCAGGAAGTTATTAGTGCTACCCCGGTCGATGAGAACAAAGATAGGCGGTTGTTTGAGAAGGCCCAACTTTCATCGCTTATGATTTGAGTAGCAGCCTGCACCAGAATGTCGGTCGGCTGTGGCTCTTCTTTCCATATCTTCTTCTTCATGCCCAAGGCCTTCAGATGTTCAATGACCTCTTCTTCTACTGGTTCAATCATAAGAAGTCTACCTTTTACAGCGATGTTCGCGGCTCCACGGCCGTCACAATGCCAACATAACCCCTTCGTAGATTGCCCAAGTTCTTGTTAACCTTTTCGGCAAAGGACTCGGTTGATAGTAGGGGGGCTGATATTTTAGTATTGTAGGTCGTGGAGTGATCCTAGTCCTCCGGCTTCATGGTTCAACCGCCCTTTGAAGTCGGTTAAAAGAGATGGCTGCCATAAGCTGCATGGTTGTCGTGCCTTTAACTTCTCCCCGATTCTAGCTTTAGGCCCTCAATAAAGTCCCCAATAACTATTTTTCAGGACCAATCACAGTTTGATTAGATAACCATTCAAACCTGGTTGGTACTCTGAATGGTGGAGGTTTGTCTGATTTTGCTAGTTGTCCGGCCAATGTTTCGTAATAAGTTGGTCCAAGCGGATCAGTAGTCCTTCTTTGAATTGTCGCCATGAAAGGACTCCATAAGCATGTTCAAACCAGTCAAACCATTGTATGGCATCACCTTCAAGATGTATAGATGCAATTTCCACCATGGATGCATCCGCAGTTTTTATGGTACCGAAAATATCGCTCTGCGCGCGGTGATCCAACCAATTGGGTCTCCTTCTTCCCATCTAGGGAAGTCCACTCATGCTGAATAGTTGGGGCCGGTCATAGAGCCTCCCCTTGGAAGTTATCCTTTGGGCATAATGTGATTGGTTAGAGCTCTCCTTGATGTGATTTCTTCGGGCTTGGTGGTCGGCCCAGACTGAATTCGGTAAGGAGAGTCCGAATCTTATCCTCCATTCGTGCCCTCAAAGGCTTCAAATTTAGCATTGATTGCCTCCCTCATATGCCATTAGTATATGACTCCAAATCTGTGATGTTAAGATCTCTTTGTTGACGAGTTAAAGGCATGTATAGGTTTGATAGAAATCAAGAAAGTTTGTCGCAGAATTGTGTTGTCTTATAAGAGAATTATCGTCAAGAAACAGCGGAGCCACGAATTCCAAAAAAATTTGAGAGATTTGAGGAGAGAGTTGACAGCAATATCTCAGTTTATATGACAGCAAGGATGTTCATCAAGAAAATTTTGGTAGTAACACAAAGAAAAATTGGTGTAAGCCATAGCGCACCCTTGCCTAAAAATTTCAGCAACTTACGGCGAAAATTTACAGCAATATAGGAACGATTTTTTTTTTTTTTTTGGATTTTCGGATAGGGATAAAATAAATTGCAGCAGTAAGGCAGGAAACCGTAACCTATTGCATTCAACGAGGAGATCAAAGGATGATCTGCGATGGTGAGATGATGGCTGAATTCGGGCGACGATCTTTTTAAGCAATTGTGGGAATTGCTTTGGATGGTTGTGGAGGGTTGATGGATGGTTATGGAAGGGCAGCGAGACGCCAAGAACGCTGCTCGATATTAGGTGTTAGAACCTTTTGCAGATTCTAAACTTGGGGTTGATCTCTTTAGGATCGGGCCTCCTGGAACTCTATATGGGTTCCCCCTCTCCAAGTTGCTGCTTCAAAGGTTGCAGAAAAGATTCATCTATTGTTTGTGAAAAAGAGGAGAAATACATGGCTATTTATAGGGTTTCTAAACCCTAACTCCTAATAGGACTCCTATCAAGACTCCTTCTAACCATTTTAATAGACTTCTAAATCAAGACTCCTATTTCTTTATAAGTCCTAATTTATCTCTAAGAAACAATCTCCCAACCCTAAATGGCCTCTTTTTTTTTTAATAGGGGTCCATTTAGGTAGGTTTTACATGAATGTCCCTTCAATTAGGACTCTCCTAGCTAGAGTCCTAACACTATCATATAAAAGAAGAGTGGCTAGGGCTTATATTTAGGCCTTTGGCTTCCTAGCCGTCACTTCTTTATTGGGCTTGTTTTGTTAGGGTTGAGGCAAAAGGGGTAACTCACTTAGGGAAGTAACCCCTAAGGCTAGGTTAGGGAGGTTATTTTTTTAGAGAAACATTAGTAGTTGTAAAGGAATAGGAGTCTTGAGTAGAAGTCCTATTAGGTGTTAGGGCTTAGAAGCCCTATAAACAGCTATGTATTCATGTCACCTCAAAAAAAAAAAATATCCATGATATTAAAATTTTCATCAAGAACCAATCCATCCAGATCCAAACACACATTTGAGGACATGGAAAAACATTCAATCAAATTTACATCCATAAAACCCATGTAGTTTATAATCATATATCACATCACTGATACTTCACATTTATGGCAAAACCTGCCAACTTAACAAACATGAACAAATATTTATAAATCCACAAGCTGAAGTAGTTTATACAATCAGAACTCCAACCATTTACCACAAATTCATATCATGTAAACTAGACTTTAATATCCAAAATTCCAATTAAGAGAGATCTTCTAACACTTTTACAAGGTATATCCATTTTCTGCTCATCTATTGCAATATTTCATTACATACAAAAATATACTTATACAACAATAACATAATAACCAACAAGACTTGCATATAATTTTGAATAGTTCTCCACCGCTTTCCCATTTCAAACATCTCAAAGAGTGATAAGTCACCTGAAAGATTTATATAATAATGAATGAGCTAAAAACAGCCTTTAGCAAGTGATAAAGCATATTCGTAAACAAAAGGAATGAGTTCAAAACAAGTAAGATATCATAATGCAAAGAAGAATACAAGATTTCTCAAGGATACCATCTCATTAGATACAAAATCATGTCATGTCATTCAAACCATATTTGGTTCATAACAAATGGAGCATAGAGTAATTAGAGCATCATCAACGCATTTAGATTATCCAAAGCATATCAATGGCAAATAGGATATTTCAGAACATATCAATTCATAGCAAATGGAGCATAAAGAGTAATTAGAGCATATCAATAGCGCATTGCAGATGTTCCAAAGCATATCAATGGCAAATAGGACATTTCGTAACATATCAATTCAGCAGCAAATGAAGTACGAGTAATTGGAGCATATCAATAGAGTATGAAATGTTCCGGAGCATATCAACGGCATATGGAACATTTCGGAGCACGCCAATAACAGATGAAACCTTTCGGAGCATATCAATGCCGTATGAAATGTTCTGGGGCATATCAACGGCGTATGGAACATTTCGAAGCATAACAACAATGAATGAAACATTTCGGAGCATATAAATAACAAAAGAAATGTTTGGGAGCTTGATTAAGCATGATAAAATGTTCAAGCATATCATCAACGTATGGAACATTTCGAGCATATCAATAACAAGTACCAAATAGAAGCTCAAACGTCAGATTTGAACTACCCATTCATATAATTTTATCCAAAGCATGTACAGAAACACATAGCTAAAAGCTCCTTTATATCATATCAACATACGTATAGGGTGCAAGTAGACCATTGCATTTAATGTGAATCATCTAACGACCACCGCATTTAAGTCTCACGCCCGAGCTCCATCCACCCACGCCTATGTGAAGTCAGAGGGCAAAATGGCAGCATCTCGTGCTCTATGTACATACCCTTTACCATTTCTCGAAAAGGTCTTGATAATCCCACAAACACCATAGTACAAAAGGATAGTATGAACAATGAATAGTATAGATCGGAAGCACACGCTGAATAACAAACGACATGTGTTTTACGAACACACGGGTAATAATAATTTTCACCATTATATTAGATTTAAAGGAAATGAAATGTAAGAGTATTCCAGATTCCAAGTAATCACATATAACTCAATTCAAATAAGAAGGTTAGATGAATTCAATGTCCAGTTGATGGGTTTTCGGGAATAGGCACGATTTTGATGATGAAATCAAAATGCGATCTAACAATGGGTGAGAAAAGCGGATGCAGACTAACTTTGATATGAAAATTCATTAAATATAGCATCAAACACACAAGTCAAAGATTGGGTTTAGGTCGAAGAAGAATTTAAATAATGTTGCCGAGGACAAGAGCATATCGAACAATACACCAAAGGCGTGATGATAATCATTAAAGTTTGCCAAAAGTTCAATTGAATAAGAAAGTTTGAAAAGGAAATGAAATTTAGGACAACAAATTGCTTGTATTGAAACTTTTTTTGCCTTAATTATCATAAAGGTCTTAACCCAAAGCTCGAATTTTGATGATGAACCAATTAATAAGTTTCAATTTGATCTCGCGATTTTAAACAAAATGATTAGGGAGAGACAATCAAGCAGGGAAGAACTCCAATATATTCATAGAAATTTATCGATCAAGGGAAAGATATTTAATCTACCGGGGTTTTCAGATAAATTTTAGTTCCATAAGGACGTGATGCGAACTGTCCAACAAAAAGAGCCAAATAAATAATTTTTTGGTAAACAATCGAAAGCAAATGAAAGGCGCACTAATTGCATAAGGCCCTATCCGATTCAACGGGGATAATTAGGGTGAGATATTCGATGTTTTGACTCCACGATCTTTCAAGTCAATAAAGACGCAAAAACAGCTTCAAAACGTGACCAAACCGACCATTTTTGGTCGAAATAGCGAAAAGCCGCACTGACAGCGTTTAATGAAAGGCAAACCGGCCCTGTTATACGAAGCCCCATCTAGCCCCATGCTAGTCGAGGGGTTCCGTGGTGTTGAGATGGTTGATGTTTTGTTCGCTCATGATCAATAGCCACGCGACGCAAGAACAGCCCAAACAATAAAATGGCCCAAAACGTACAAAACCGCCATTTTGGTCAGAGTTTGTTGAAGCCGGGCGAAATGGGCGACAAAGTAAGTAAAGTGAAAGGCGTACCGGCCCTGCACAATACGAAGCCCCATTCAGTTCTGTACAACGGGGTTCCAAGGCGCTTAGATGGCTCAATGCCGGTTGCCAGCTTCATGACGGTCGCCACACAAGAACAGCCCAAAAATAGGACAAATGGCCTTAAAATAGGCTAAAACCGCCATTTTGGTCGAAATGAAAGCAAGCGCGAAAGTGGGCGTAATCGAAGCGAGCAAGGAGAGGCAACTAATCGTCTCCCCGCCATATGAAAGCCCCATCCAGCCCTGCGGCCACCCGGAGGGTTCCGTGGCGTCGAGGGTGGATGACGCTTTTACCGCCCCCGACGGTCGCCGCAAAGACGCGGCAAGAACAAAATTTCAAAACAGTTTCAAATGGGGGCAAAAAGGGCCAAAACCGGCCATTTTAACAGTGAACGAAATAACGAATGAGGCGACATCGAAGCCAAGGAAAAGGCAGCAACCGGCCCTGTTATATAGTGGGAAATTACATCCAGCCCCGTGGCAACCCGAGGGTTCCTGTGGGTACGAGGTGGTCGATGATTTTATTAATCACGCCATCGATGGTCATCGCAAGATGCAAGAAGAGGCCAAAATCCGCCAAAATTTCGGCTCATGCGCGCCAAATCCACATTTTTACCGAGTTTAACTGTGCATGAGAACGGACTTTTTGCCGCCGAGCGGCAGCACCGTCCCTACCATACGAAAGCCCCATCCACCGTACAATTCTATGTTCTAGGTGCTAAGATGGCTAACGCTTATTCGGCCATTAATGGTCGCCGAAGAGCATAAAGCGAAGAATTTCAAAACATGCCAAAATGGCCCAAAAGGCCAAACCGCCATTTTTTGGTCGAAAGAAAAGTGAAGCGCGACAAAAAGGAGTCAGGAAAGGCAGCATCAGTCTCGCTATATCTAAAGCTCTCATCCAACCAGGCCACCGGGTTCCAGGTGCCGATATTAACGCTTTGTTCAAGATATGATCGGCCGGGCCGCGAAATGCAAGAACAAACAAAAACAGGGCCAAAGTGATCAAAAATGGGCCAAACCGCCATTTTGGTCGAGCGAAGCCGAACGGTGAGTTTAACGGATAGCGGTGGGTTTAAAGGCAAAGATCGCCCCTACTTCACGAAAGCCCCATCTAGCCCCTCGTACTGGGGTTCTGGGTGCCAGATGGTCGACATTTTGATCCACGACGGTCACCCTTTGGTATGCAAGAACAGCCCAAAATTAGCCAAAACAGCACATAAACGAGCCAAACCGCGCCATTTTGGCCGAGCGAACGAGCGGCGAAAGCCACGGACAGCGTAGGGAAGCGAGAGGCAGCTCCGCCCTCGCTATACGAATGCCCAATCTAGCCCCTATTCCATCCTGAGGGGTTCTTGTGGTGCCGAGATGGTCGACGTTTGTTCGCTTCACGACCGCCGTCGCGGATGCAAGAAACAGCCCAAAAAAAGCCAAAACAGCCAAAAAATGCACCAAACTGGCCATTTTTGGCTGTTTAACTAGCTGGGCGAGCGCCGGACATCGAAAGGAAGCAAGAGACAGACCGCCCTTTGCTATACTAAAGCCCCATCTAGCCCTATGCCACCGGGGTGTTCTTTAGGTGTCGAGATGGTTGACGCTTTGCCCTCCTCACGACGGCCGCCGCTGCATGCATGAACAGCCCGGGAAACAGGGCCAAACCGCCAAAGTTTGGCCATTTTGGCCGAGCGAACTAAGCGCGAAAGCGGCGACAACGAAGTTAAGCGAGGCAGCGACCGCCCCATCAGATTTAAAGCTCCATCCAGCCTTTTGTTACCCCGGGGTTCCCGGTGAATATCCCATTAGTCCCACATCGAAGTGGGGAATGTGTATGATTAGCTTATAAGGGCCCCATGAGTGTACAATGTTAACTCCGCTTTTTAAGCATTTTGGTCCGCGGATTGCAAGGACCAAAATGGAGTTATTGGCCGCTTAGCTCATCGACTCGTGTCGGGATATTTGGTATCGAAATGACCTATCATTTGGGCAGGTGAGAGGGCGGGCAGGAAAGGGCTACCCGTGGGATGGAGTTAGAGAACTGACACGGGCGCGGAGCCACCACCGAAGTTAATCCTCACATGCACTATGCTAGGGTTCGACCGGTTATGTCGGGCCTGACGAGGACGCCAAGGTTAATTGAGTTGGGGATAATGTAACATCCCATTAGTCCCACATCGAAGTGGGGAATGTATGGATTAGCTTATAAGGGCCCGATGAGTGTATACGTTAACTCCGCTTAAGCATTTTGGTCGGTGGTTACAAGGACCAAAATGGAGTTATTGGCCGCTTAGCTCATCGACTAAACCTCGGCTAAGCATTTTGGTCCGTGGATTGGTAGCGACCAAAATGGAGTTATTGGCCAAGTTAGCTCATCGACTCGTGTGATGACATTTGGTATCGAGCCGAATCTATCATTTGGGCGGTGAGAGGGTCGAGTAGGAAAGGGCTACCCGTGGATGGAGTCGAGAACTTATCACGCGCGGAGCCACCACCGAAGTTAATCCTCACATGCACTATGCTAGGGTTCGATCTAAGGTTATATCGGCCTTGACGAGGACGCCAAGCTAATTGAGTTGGGGATATGTAACATCCCATTAGTCCCACATCGGCGGGGAATGTGTATGATTAGTTTTATAAGGGCCCCGATGAGTGTATACGCTAATCCCGCTTAAGCATTTTGGTCGGCGGGTTACAAGGACCAAATGGGAGTTATTGGCCGGGCTAGGCTCATCGACTCGTGTCAGAGAACAGCCTGTGGTGTCGAGATGGTTGACGCTTTGTTCGCGACACCACTGGCCGCCAAAGACGCAAGAACAACCCCCAAAACTAAAGCCAAAATGGCTCAAAAGGGGCCAAAACCGCCATTTTTGGCTGAACGAACGAAGGCGAGCGGTAGACATCGAAGCGGGGCGTAGAGGCAGCACCGCCCCCGCTATAACGAAGCCCCATCCAGCCCTGCGGTTACCCGGGGTTCCAGGTGTTGAGATGGTCGACATTTTGCTCCTCTCATGATGGTCATCGCTGCATGCAAGAACAGCCCCAAAAAAAAGCGAAAACAGCCCAAAACCTACCAAAACTGGCCATTTTTTGGCTGGTTAATGAGCCGGACATCGAAATGGCGAGAGACAAAGCACCGCCCCTGCTATAGACGAAGTCCCCATCCAGCCCTTTGAGCCACCCGGGGGGTTAGGGTGCGGAGATGGCTGACGCTTTTGCTCCTCGATTTTGGCCGCTGCATGCATGTAAGAACAGCCCAAAAATAGACCAAAACAACCCAAAACCTACCCAAACTGGCCATTTTGGTTGAGCTTAACGAGCGGCGAAGCGACGAAGCCGACCAGCTTAACGAGCGGACAGGCAGCATCGCCCTTTGCTATATCTAAAGCCCCATCCGGGCTTTGTGCCACCCGCTGGGTTCCAAGGTGCCGAGATGGTCGACGCTTTGTTCGCGACACGCATAGTTGCCGGAAGAGCACCCAAGAACAGCTCAAAAAACAGGCCAAAATGGCAAAAAAACGAGCCAAAACATGCCATTTTTGGCTGAATGAGTGAGCAGCGAAGCTGGCAGACATCGAGCTTAAGGGGAGAGGCAGCATCGTCCAAGCTATAATGAAAGCCCCATCCAGCCGTGTGCACCCGGGGTTCGGGGTGTTGAGATGGCTGACGTTTTGCCCTCTCATGATGGTCATCGCTGCATGCAAGAACAGCCCAAAACCCCGCCAAACCGGGCCATTTTTATCGACCGAACGAAAGTGGCGAAGCGGGGACAAATTGCTTTTGCGAGAGGCAGCACCGTCCATGCTATAACGAAAAGCCCCATCCAGCCTAGTGCCACCCGGGGATTCTAGGGTGTTTAGATGGTCGATGCTTTGCTCCCTCATGACAACCGCCGCTACATGCAAGAACAGCCTAAAAATAGGCTTAAAAAAGCCAAAAACCTACCAAAACCGCCATTTTTGGTTGAGCCGGAAAGGAGCGACGAGTCGGGCGAAAGCGAAGCGGCAGGAGAGACAAGACCGCCCCCTATATATGAAAGCCCCATCCAGCCCAGCCACCCGGGGTTCTAGGATGCCGAGATGGTCGACGCTTTTGTTCTTCCCACGATTTGGCCACCGCCGAATGCAAGAACAGCCAAAAGGCCAAAAAACAGCCCAAAACTAGCCATTTTTGGTGAGCTTAACGAGCGCTGAGCTGGCTTAACAGGAAGCTGGCCGAGGTAGTACCATTATTGCATATACGAAAGCCCCATCCCACCTTGTGCCACCCGGGTTCCAGGGTCGATGATGGTCGACGCTTTTGTCTCAAGACAGATGTCGCCAAGAAGATGCAAGAACATCTCAAAAACAGGCTAAAATGGCTCAAAACGGGCCAAAACTTGCCATTTTTATTGAACGAGCGAAAATTAATGAGCGGCAGACATCGAAATAAGGGAGAAGCAGCACCGCCCCTCGCCATAATTTAAAGCCCCATCAAGTTGCGGTGCCACCCCGGGGTTCCAGTGGTGTTGAGATGGCTGACGCTTTGCTCCTTCCCGCGACGGTCGCCATCGCGATGCAAGAACAGGCCAAAAACAAGCAAAAAATAGCCCAAAACCTACCAAACTGGCCATTTTGAATGAGTTTAACGAGCGGCGAAGCGGCGCAACAGCGAAATGGGTTTAAAGGCAGCACCATCCCTGTTATATGAAAAGTCCCCATCCAGCCCTTTGCCACCCGGGGTTCTAGAGGCCGAGATGGCTGACGCTTTGCTCTCTCACGATGGTCACCGCTGCATGCAAGAACAGCCCAAAAACCGACCAAAACAGCCTTCAAAACCAACCAAAAACTAGCCATTTTTGGTCGAGCTTAATGAGCCGGGCGAACAGCGAAGCGAGAGAGGCAGCACCGCCTTTGCTATAACGAAGCCCCATCATGCCTTTGTGCCAATTGTGGGGTTCTGTGGTGCCGAGATGGTCGACGACGTTGTTCAATGACGGTCTCGCCGCGAGCACGCAAGAACAACCCAAAACAGCCAAAACAGCCCAAAACCTACCTGAAACTGCCATTTTTGGTTGGCTAATGTTTACGAAAGCAACGGATAGTGAGCGGCTTTAAAGGCAGAGCCTTCCTGCATATAATGGAAGTCCATCCATCCAAATTTTGCCACCCTGGGGGTTCCAAGGTGCTGAGATGGTTGACGCTTTGCTGGCGCCATGACTCGGCCGCCTTCCACGGAAGAACAGCTAAAAAGTAGGCCAAAATGGCTCAAAACAGGCCAAAACTGTCCATTTTTACCGAGCGAAAGTGAGCGGTTTAGAGGTAGCAACGCCCCCGCTATAAGAAAGCCCCAACCAGCCCTGTACCACCCGGGGATTCTAGGGTGAGATGGCTGACGCTTACTCGCCACGATGGTCACCCGGGCATGCAAGAACAGCCCATAAACAGCCAAAACTACCCAAAAGGGGCCAAACCTACCATTTTGGTCGAAAGGGACCGAAAGGGCGGGCGAGCGCGAAAACAAGCCGGGCGAGAGGCAACACTGTCCTTACTATATGAAAGCCCCATCTAGCCCCTATGCCACCCGAAAGTGGTTCCAAGGCGTCGAGATGGTTGATGTTTTGTTCTCGCGACACATTGGGCCACCGGCAAAGACGCAAGAACAGCTCAAAAAAACAGCCAAAATGGTTCAAAACGAGCCAAAACATGCCATTTTTGGCTGAACGAGCGAGCGGGCTTAACGACGGACAAATGAGCTGGCGAGAGGTCGCGACCGGCCCTTGTTATATTTAAAGTCCAATCCAGCCCTATACAACCCGGGGTTCTAGGTGCTGAGATGGTTGAGGTTTTGTTCGCGACACGACACCGCCGCAAAGATGCAAGAACAGCCCCAAAATAGGCCAAAATGGCTCAAAACGGGCTAAAACGGGTAACTTTTGGCCGAAGCGAATGAAATGGCGAAGCTGGTTTAAAGGCAGCACCGCCCCTCAAGTATATTTAAAGCCCCATCCAACCCTTTGCCACACGGGGTTCTAGGGTGTCAGATGGTCGATGGTTTATTCCTCTCACGACGGTCACCGCTGCATGCAAGAACAACCCAAAACCGCCAAAAACAGCCCAAAACCAACCAAAACTAGCCATTCTGCTCGAGCGAATGAGCGGCGAAGGCGAACAGCGAGCGAAGCGAGAGGCAGCACCATCTTTGCTATACAAAGCCCCATCATGCCTTTGTGCCACCGCGAGGTTCCGTGGTGCCGAGATGGTCGACGCTTTGTTTTCGCTTCACGACGGTCATCGAAGTAACGCAAGAACAACCACAAAAGAGGCCAAAACAGCCCAAAAAACCTAAACTGGCTATTTTGATCGAAATAACAAGCGGGCGAAGGGCGGACAACGAAGGTTTAAAGGTAGCACCGGCCCCGCTATAATGAAAAGCTAACCTAACCAAATTCGGCATACCCGGGTTCTAGGGTGTCAGGATGGCTACCGCTTACTCCACTCACGATGGTCACCGCAAGATGCAAGAACAGCCCATAAACAAAGTTAAAACTACCCAAAAAACGGGCTAAACCCGCCATTTTTACCGAGTGACCGAAAGTGGCGAAGCTGGCGAAAACGAATGGGTTAGAGGCAACACCGTCCCCCATTATATCGAAAAGCCCCATCCAGCCCCAGGTACACCCGAGAATTTGTGGTGTCGAGATGGTCGACGCTTTTGTTCCGACACACGAATACCACCGCAAGACATAAGAACAAAAAAATCAGCCGAAATGGCTCAAAACGGGCCAAAACTTGTAATTTTGGTCTGAACGAGCGAAGCGATTAATGACGGACAGCGAGCTAAGCGAGTGGTCGTGACCGTCCTTGCTATATACGAAAGCCCAATCCAGCCCTATGCCACCCGAGGGTTCTAGGGTTGAGATGGTCGACGCTTTTGTTCCGCGACACGATGGTCGCCGCAAAGATGCAAGAACAGCTCAAAAATAGGCCAAAATGGCTCAAAAACGGGCTAAAACTGGCAACTTTTGGTCGAGCAAGCGAAGGCGAAAGGTAGACAGCGAAATTAAAACGAAAAAGAAGCACCATTCCTCTTATATATCGAAGCCCCATCCAGCCCTATTTTACCTGGGGGGTTCTAGGGTGTCGAGATGGTTGATGTTTTGTTCCGCCACGATGGTCGCCACAAAGATGCAAGAACAGCCCAAAAAAAGCTTAAAATGGTCCAAAAAAGGGGCCAAACCGCCATTTTGGTTGAGCGAAGCGAAGCGCGAAAGGGCGGATAGAGAGCTTAAGGAAAAGGCAGCACGGTCCCGCTATACAAAAGCCCAATCCATCCCTGCGCAATTTGGGGTTCCGTGGTCTTGAGATGGTCGATGTTTTGTTCGCCATGACCGCCGTCGAAAGCACACAACCCGAAAACGCCAAAATGGCTGAAAAAGGGGACCAAAATGGCCATTTTATTGAAAGAGCGAAGGCGAGTGGCGACAGCGAAGCGGGCGAGAGGCAGATTATCCTGCTTTATACGAAAAGCCCCATCCAGCCTTTGCCACCCGGGCGGTTCCTGTGGGTGCTGAGATGGATGACGCTTTGCTTCGGCTTCCAGCCGGCGGTCGCGAAAGCACGCAAGAACAGCCCAAAACATGCCAAAATGGTCCAAAAACGGGCCAAAACTGGCCATTTTTGGCTGAGCAAGTGAGCAGCGAAGCCACGGACAATGAGCTTAAGGAAAAGGCAGCACCGCCCCCGTTATATCTAAAGCCCCATCCAGCCTCGTACAACCGGGGATTCGGTGGTGCTGAGATGGTTGACGCTTTGCTCCACTCCACGACGGTCGCCATGGCATAAAAAACATCCCAAAAATCGTCCAAAACAGCCCAAAACCCGCCAAAACCGGCCATTTTTATTGAGTTTAACGAAGGAGAGAGCGGCAGACAAAGGATTTAAGAGAGGCAGCACCGCCCTGCTATATAAAAGCCCCATCCAACTTTGTGCCACCCGGGTTCGAGGGTGTCGAGATGGTTGACGCTTTTGTTCAAGACATGACGGCCGCCTCAAAGACACAAGAATAGCCCCAAACAGGCCAAAATGGTGAAAAAATGGGCCAAACCGCCATTTTTACCGAGCGAAGCGAAAGCTGACGGACAGGGAGCGGGTTTAAAGGCAGCACCGTCCCTGCTATACGAAATCCCCATCTAGCCCTGTGCCACCCTAGGGGTTCCAGGGTGCTGAGAAGGCCGACGTTTTGCTTCGCTCACGATGGTCGCCGCGGCATGCAAGAACAGCCCAAAAACAAGCCAAAACGTCCAAAAAATGGTCCAAAACATCCCAAAAATGGTCCAAAACAGGCCATTTTTGGCTGAGCGAACGAGAGGCGAGCGGCGGACAGCGAGCGAAGTGAGAGGTAGCACCGTCCCTGCTATACAAAAGCCCCATCCAGCCCCAGTACACCCGGGGTTCTAGGGTGCTGAGATGGTTGCGCTTTTGTTCGGGCCATGACTATCGCCGCAAGACGCAAGAACAGCCCAATAATCGGGCCAAAATTGTCCAAAACGGCCAAAACCGACCATTTTTGGTCGACCGCGAAATGAAAGTGGCGGATAGCGAAATAAACGAGAGGCAGCACCGTCCCCGCTATATGAAAGCCCCATCCTACCATGTGCGTAATCTAGGGGTTCCAGGTGCCGAGATGGTTAATGTTTTGTCCGCCATGATGATCGCCAGCAAGATGCAAGAACAGCTTTGAAAACATGCTGAAAACTGCCCAAAAATGGGCCAAACTGCCATTTTGGTTGAGTTTTAACGAGTAGTGAGCGGCGGATCGCAGCTGGGGCGAGAGGCTGCACCGTCTTTACATTATAAAAGCCCCATCTAGCCCCTGTGCCACCCGGGAGTTCCAGCAGGGTTGAGATGGTCGACGCTTTTGCTCGCTTCACGATGGTCGCCGCAAAGACGCAAGAACAGTCCAAAAATAGGCCAAAATGGTCCATAACGGGCCAAAAACTAGCCAATTTTGGCTGTTAAGCGAAGCGAAAGGACGAGTGGCGACAGTGAGCGGGCGAAAAGGCAGCACCGTCCCCGCTATAGGAAAGCCCCATCCAGCCCTATGCAACCCGGGAGGGGTTCCAGGGTGCGTGAGATGGTGACATTTTGTTCGCCACGCACGGTCGTCGGGTTTTTGCAAGAACAGCCCAAAAAGGCAAAAATGGTTCAAAAACGAGCCAATGCTGTCCATTATTGGCTGAGCGAACGAGCTATGAGCGACGGACAACAAGCCGGGCAAGTGGCAGCACCGTCCCTCGCGATATCGAAAAGCCCCATCCAAACTCGCGGTCACCGGGTGTTTTTGTGGTAATCGAGATGGTCGACGCTTTTTCGCTTCACGACGGTCGCCGCGAACACGCAAGAACAACCCAAAAGTAGGCTAAATGGTTCGAAAAATGGGCCAAAACCGGCAATTTTTGGCTGAGCTTAGCGATGGAAGCGGGCGGACAGCGAAATGGGTTTAAAGGCAGACCGTCCCCTACTATACGAAAAGCCCCATCCAGCCCCTCGGCCACCCGGGGGGTTTAGGGTGCTGAGATGGCCGACGTTTTGCTTCGTCACGACGGTTGCCGCAAAGATGCAAGAACAAATAAAAAACAGGCCAAACTGGCTATTTTTGGTGGAAAAAAAGGAAAGACGACGAGCTTAATCTTTAGCCGAAATGGCGGAAAGGAAGCATCGTCCCGGCGATATACTTAAAGCCCCATCCAGCCCCTCGTACACTGGGGGGTTCCAGTGGTCCCGAGATGGTCGACGCTTTGCTCGCGACATGACGACGGTCGCCGCAACACGCAAGAACAGCCCAAAACAGGCCAAAATGGCTAAAAATGGGCCAAAACTGGCAATTTTTATTGAGCTTAGGCGACGATCGGCGACAGCGAAAGCGGTTAAAGGCAGCACCGCCCCTACTTAAAAAAGCCCCATCCAGCCTTGTACACCCGGGGTTCTAGGGTGTCGAGATGGTCGACATTTTGCTCTGGTCACGACGGTCGCCAGAAGACGCGAAGAACAATTACCAAAACAGGTCAAAATGGCCAAAAAAACGGGCCAAAACTGGCCATTTTTGTGGTGCGAAAGCGATGACGAAAGGCCGACAGCGAATGGCGAAAGGCAACACCGGCCCCTGTTATAATAAAAGCCCCCATCCAGCCCTATGCAACCTGGGGGGGGTTCCAGGTGCAGAGATGGTGATATTTTGTCCGGCCACGCATAGCCACCGCTGGATTGCAAGAACAGCCCAAAAAATACGCGAAAATGGCTCAAAAACAGGCCAAAGCTGTCCATTATTGGTTGAGCTTAATGAGCTGTGAGTAACGGACAGCAAGGGAAGCAAGTGGCAGCATCGTCCCTGCTATACGAAAGTCCAATCCAGCCCTGTGCCACCGGGGGGGTTGTGGTGTTGAGATGGTTGACGCTTTGTTCGCCACGACGGTAACACCAAAGACGCAAGAACAGCCCAAAATAGGCCAAAATGGCTCGGAAAATGGGCCAAAACTAGTCATTTTGGTCGAGCTTTGAAAGAAGGCGGCGACGGACGGACAGCGAGTGAAGGAAAGGCAGCAATTGTCCTTGCTATAAGAAAGCCCCATCCAGTTTTGTGCCACCTGGGTTCCGTGGTGCCGAGATGGCTGACGCTTTGTTCCGCATATGACGGTCGCTGCAACACGAAGAACATCCTAAAAAGGCCAAAATCGCTAAAAAAAAAAAAAAAAAAACGGCCAAAAACTAGCCATTTTGGCTGAGCTGAAGGGCGAGCGGCGGACAGCGAAACGGGTTAAAGGCAGTCCTGTCCTTGCTATATGAAAGCCCCATCCAGCCCTATGACACTGGGGGTTCCATGGTGCCGAGATGGTCGACGCGTTATGCTCCACTCCACGATGGTCGCCATGGAATGCAAGAATGCATCAAACATAGGCCAAAACGATCAAAAAAAAATCCAAAACCTGGCCATTTTTATTGAGCTTTAACGAGCCGGCGAGCGGCGAAGGCGAGTTTTAGAGGTAGCACCGTCCCTACTATATGAAAGCCCCATCCAACCCTATGCCACCTTTGGGGTTCTAGGGTGCCGAGATGGTCGACGCTTTGTTTGCCACGCTTCACGATTGCCGCCGCACGCAAGAACAGACCGGAAAATAGGCAGAACCGCCTAAAATGGTCCAAAACTGCCATTTTGGCAGAGCTTAACGAAGGGCGAGTGGCTTAACAGCAAGCGGCGAGAGGGCAGCACCATCCCTTTTATACAAAGCCCCATCTAGCCCTCGTACACCCGGGGGTTCTAGTGTGCTCGATGGCTATCGCTTTGCGATGCTCACGACGCATCACCGAGCACGCAAAGAACAGCCGAAAACGGGCCAAAACTGGTCATTTTTGGAGAGTGAGTGAGCGGCGAGTGGCGGATCGGCGAAATGAAAGGAAAAGGCTGCACCGGGCCCCTTCTATGTTTTAAAGTTCCAGATACAGCCCTTGGCAACCCG
Source organism: Musa schizocarpa (assembly GCA_900464855.2). Taxonomy (NCBI): domain Eukaryota; kingdom Viridiplantae; phylum Streptophyta; class Magnoliopsida; order Zingiberales; family Musaceae; genus Musa; species Musa schizocarpa. The sequence continues at coordinate 34,989 of UBIG03000078.1, forward strand.
GGGTTCCACGGGTGTTGAGATGGATAACATTTTGCTCCACACGATGGTCGCCCGGGTTTGCAAGAACAGCCAAAAACAGGCCAAAATGGCTCGGGAAATCGGCCAAAAATTGTCCATTTTTGGTTGAGTTTAACGAGGCAAGGAGCGACGGACAGCGAGCGAAGCAAGTGGCAGCACCATCCCTGCTATACGAAAGCCCCATCCAGCCCTGTGCCACTCTGGAGGTTCTAGGGTGCTAAGATGACTGACATTTTGGTCCGCCACGCATCAGAGCCAAAGACGCAAGAACAGCTCAAAAATAGGCCAAATTGTTCAAAAACGAGCCAAAATCGCCATTTTTTATCGAAAGGAAGAAAGCACGAGCGGACAGTGAGCTGGCGGAAAGGCAGCAGCGCCCCTGTTATACGAAAGCCCCATCCAGCCCTATGCCACTGGGGTTCCGTGGCGTCGAGATGGTCGACGCTTTGTTCGACACGATTTGGCCCGCCAAAGACAAAAAAAACAACCCAAAACGGGCTAAAATGGCTCAAAAAATGGGTCAAAACTGTCATTTTGGCTGAGCGAAAGGAGCAACGAGTGGCGGACAGCGAAGCCGGGTTTAAAGGTAGCACTGCCCCTCGCTATATTTAAAGTCCCATCCAAAGACAATGGCCGGGCTGTTTACAAAGAGCCGTCCGCCCGCCGGCTTTGGTTAGAAGGCCATGACCGATGGGGTCGGTAGCCCGCAGCATAGGCCGCGGCCGCTTTCTCCCTGCGGTGTGGCGCCATTGTTCATGGGTGAAACCCCTTAGGGGTGAAGGGGCCGGGACAACACCGCTGGGTGTTGTCCCACGGCAGAACGTGGCCTCAAAAGTGCCTTCACCTGGTGGAACCAACTTAATATTATCAAGAGATGTTTTTATAATTTGGTCTCCTATTATGACATGTCACACATATACATATTTAATATATATCGACATCGCATGCAATATATATACATATCTAGTATGTGTATAAGCAATCACATCGATGATCATGGACAACAACCTAATATGATTAGCCCCAGCCAAGAGGGCCTAATCACCATATCAAGATCTATGTGCAATGGCATCTCCATGCTTTTGTGATCGTCCATCTCGCCCCTCGTTTGGTTCCGCCGACATCTTGATGCATCTCCATGCATCACGATCGCCCGTCGGGTGGGTCTCTTATCGATTCACGCCCCCAAGGCTTCCTCATGTGATTACAACTTAATCATAGGCACGCAGGCCCGACAATAAACGAGAAATATAATGGAGGTTCAGACCTCAATAATAATAATCACAAATACACACATCACACGGTCCATGATCATCCATTCACATTTATACATCACATGTATAAATAATCATCATCATGTAGGACTACTAGATAATAATAAAAAATAATAATCAACTAAACCTTTAATTAATTAATATTTTTCTCAAATCGGGACATGTAAGGGAATTTTTCAATTCCTAAGGGTATTTTCATAATTTGGACAAAGATAGAAACTATAATTTTCAACCACAGGGGCAAAACTGTCCTTTGCCCCAACCGAGGGCAAGAATCGCTGTTGCCCTTCCTTTTAAGGCCAACGATTTTGACGCCAATATTCTTCCTAAAACACAACACACGCAGTTCAAAACCAATCATTCGCATCAATAAACCCGGCTCGATACCACTGTTGGGAAATCATGGGGGCTTTACATCATTAAAGCGAAGAACAAGAAAACAAAATCCCCCATTCCAAAAAAAGATGTTCGTCGTCGTATAAGATTGTGAAAGAAAAATCCAAGAAAACACAAAACTGCGATAGAGATTGTGTTACCTAGGGAGATCGATATCCCCTCTTTCCTTGCAGATCCTTAGAGAGGGTGAAGGAGGTCAAGCGCCCTCCCTCTAGCGGTGATCCACACATCAGGGTTGCGACGACCTCCCTCAAAACTCCAGTGCCTGGGAGGTGGAGAGGGGAGAGAGAATAGGAAAGGCAAGCAAAGACTCTAGCCTATGAGGTTGTGAATCCTCCTATTTATAGAGATCCCGTGGTCAAACCCTAATGGGTCCTTCCTAGTGGGTATTGATCTGCGATCCAATAAGACAAGGGTCTGGCACGATATCTCATATCCCAACCCTACTCATCGCAATGCCTACCATATGTGTGTGACCCTCTAGGCCCAATATCGAAGCTGGGCCGTGAGTCATACCGCCGAAGAACTCTTTTTTAACTCGCGAATTATTATCTTTGTAATAATTCACTGACTCATCGACTACGGACGATTTCAGGCCACTACGCCAGAAGTCCCCAGACGATGCTGGGGAATCCAATCCATTGGACCGCCCGCCCTCGCTACTATGTACCTATAGTCCTCATCCATCTAATATCCCAGAGACCGATATCGAAAGCATGGTGTTGTCCCACCCATACGTTTTTACTGAAGTCTCGCTTTAATCGGATTCTCCCGAGAACTTTTTTCTCAACCCGAATGACCTCCGCTAGGGATTTGTTTGAGCAAGAACACATGGGATATTCCTCATGATGACTTCTAGAGTGGATGATCCCTCTATCGACACTCAATAGCCTTCGTAAGGCATCGACTACCACTTCCCAATGATAGACCAGGTATTAGATCCGGGAGCCAAACCTATAAGTCCGGTATCAAAGAGTGGAGCACTTATACAGATATCCTTGGTGTCTCAAGTCTAAGGACCGATATTACCATTAGGACTACGGAATCGGCCCCAAAATAAGGCATCATCAACCATCCAAAGATTCCGTAAGCCGGATCAATCGCTGAACTCATTCTCCAATGGCACCTCAGATCAGATCCCCCTAGTGTCCCTACACGAAAGCAGCTTATGAGACCAAATGCATCCATCATATGATGGGTATATAAACACACCGGGCCTATCCGTTATCACGATGTCCCTTCGAAAACCCTATGACCGGGATTATTTATGATATGTGTTTAAATGTGAATCGATCTCTTATTATCGGATCTCATCAATGATTCGATTCCCATTGCACAAATCCAAGGACATCACAATATATATATGCATTTATGCAATAGTTATTAAGGATATATGCCAAAATATAATAAGCAAAAAAGATTCTCAGATCAAGTCACACGCGCTATCACTCACTTGATTGGTTTATCGGGCACCCATGACTAGCACCAAGCCTAGGTACATAGAAACCATTGTCAAAATGTTTGGCATGGAAAATTTCAAAGAGATGTCTCATACCGATGAGACATGGCATATCGCTTTTACCAGTATTTCCCCAAAGACCCCAAAAGAAAGGGTGAACATGGATATAATACCTACCTCAAGAATAAGGTCTATTATGTATGCCATGATATGTACTAGGGCCTAATATAGCGATGCTCGAGTGTCACAGCAAGTATCAGCAAGCATCCGTGCTTGAGCATTGAAAGCAAGAAAGCATATCCTAAGTACTGAGAAGGACTAAGGATCTTTACTAGTATATGGAGGTAATAATTTTAGGTTGAAGGCCACATGCACTCAAGTTTTCAAATCGATGTCGATTATAGCAAGTCAATTCAGTGGTATGTGTACACCTTTGAATGGAGGAGCAAAGGTGCCGAAGAGTTCCAAGCAAGATGATATCACCGACCCACCATGAGGCGGAGGTACATTGCTGCATCGATGGCAGCAAAGGAGGGAGTCAAGGTGAATAAGTTCATCACAGATTTGGGAGTCGGCTCGGGCAGCAAGGAGCCGATCTCCCTATATTGGCCAAACAACGGGTGATTACTTACAAAGGAACCTGTGTCTCATTAGAAATCTAAGAATGTTCTAAGGAGGTTCCACCTTATCAAAGAGATCGCGGACCCGAGGAGATGTTGCAAAGTGGAAAGAGTTCCATCCAAGATAACATTGCAGATCCAATCGATAAAGTCGCTTGTCTCATATTGTCTTTGAGATCATAGGGTCCGATAGGGACTGCATTACATAGGTTATTGGCTTTTGGGTCAATGGGGAGATTGCTAGTCAAAGGTGTAGCAAGCCAATCACTTGAGTGATGGCACGGGTGACTTTGACAGAATCTTTTGCTTATTATATTTTTAACATATATCATTTTATAACTATTGCATATATGCATATATATATTGTGATATCCTTTGATTTGTACAATGGGAATCGATTGGGATGAGATCACAATAATGAGATCGATTCACCTTTTAAACACAGATCCTAAATAATCCTGGCCATTGGTTACTCGGGAAAGGGACATCGCGATAACCGGATAGATCAAAAATATATACCGTCCATATGATGGATGCACGGGTTCATATACCGCCGTAGGGACACTAGGGATACAAAGATGTGCTTCATTGGAGAATGAGTTCACTGATTGATCCGCCACGGAATGCGGATGGTTGATGATGCCTTATTGTTAGATAGCTTATTCATGTCCCAAAGTGGGTGTATCTGGTCCTTAGACTTAAGACACCAAGGATGCTCCTGTATGAGTGCTCCATTTTTTGATACTGTGACTTGATAGGTTTGGCTGTCCTAGATCTAGTACACCGGTCATTGGGGAGGGGGAAGCTGACCCACGAGGGCTATTGAGTATCGATAGAGGATCATCCACGGGACGATGTCATGAGAGAGGAATATCCCATGTGTCTTGCTGCTTAGACAAATCTCTGGCCAGGGTGGTCTCCAGTTTGAGAGAGAAAGAGTTCTCTAGGAGAACATTAGAGCGAGACTCTGACTAGAAACCGTATGGGTCCCACACCACCATGCTCATATATGCCTGGCCGGGATATTAGATGGACGAGGGACTATAGGTACATGGTAACTAAATGACAGATAGGTCCAATGGATTGGATTCCCCAAGATATCTATGGACTACAACAGAGTGGGCCTAGTACGGCCCAGAAGTCAATGAGTCAGTGAGTGAATTATTACAGAGATAATAATTCATTGAGGTAGAAGGAGTTCTGATTGGGTATAACTCACTGGGCCAGCTCCGATATTGGGCCTAGAGGGTCACACATATATGGTAGGCATTCAGATGAGTAGAGGTTTGGATATGAGATATTCGACGGAGCTTCTTTGTCTTATTGGATATCCAATAAGTTCTCAATTATTGGATCCCATGGACTAGATCCAATAAGAGCCCATGAGAGATTATTGGATAGAGATCCACTAAACCAAAAGGCTTGAGTTATTAGATATAGATCCAATACCCACTAAGGGAGGATCCATTAGGATTTAACAGGGACCTCTATAAATAGGGAGGGATTTAGAGCCTCAAAGGTTAGAGCCTTTTGCTTGCCTCTCCTATTCTCCTTCCCCTCCACCTTAGAGAGGCCTAGAGTTTTGAGGAGCATCGTCAGAACCCTATTGTGTGAATCACCAATAAAAGAGGAGGACGCTTTGACCTCCTTCACCCTCTCCTAGAGATCTGTGAAGGGAAACTGAGATATAATGATCTCCCTAAGTAACATAATATACTTTTATACCAGTTTTAAGTTTCAGTGATTTTTTGTGCATCAATCTTTCGCATAATGATGAACATCTTTATCAAATCGGGGATTTTTATTTTCTTATTCTTCCACCGCTAGCATGTGATGTCGCCTCCCAAGATTTTCCCAACAATTATTGTTAAGCGATGGTAATTTCTATCATCAAGTCAGAGTACCGCCATAGCCCTACGAGCCTTTGTCAAGTGGTAGTACCGCTTAGGCTAGGTGGTTGTACTGCTCTATGTCAACTGTCGGCAGTGGTAGTACACCAGATTGGGTGGTGGTTCCATCCAACATCGAAGTGTCAAGTGGTGGTATCACCCAATACTAGGGCAAGTGGCAAAGCCACCACCCTAGAAATCCGTGATGAGAGACACTTTTCTACTCCAATTTTGAAGCCATTGAGGTATATAAATACCCCACCCTTTTCTGCATGAAAGGGTAACAAAGTGATATCTAAGTGTGAAAAAATCTTGAAGTGTTGGGTGTAAAATGTGTTGTAAAAAGTGCAAGAGTCCTCCTCCTCTTTCTCTTTAGCTTTGTAATCATCCAAGAAGAGGTGGAGGCTTGTAAGGGGTTATCTCCTAAACCGTGAAAAAGGAGAAAGCATTGTAAAGAGATGATTGGTCTTTGCCTATTGAAAGAAGACCATTAGTGGACGCTAGTGACCCGATGAAGAAGGAATCGGAAATAGATATAGGTCACAACCACCAAACCACTATAAATTAAATTTGTGTGCTTTCCTTACTGCTTATTCTCTTTACTATATTTTACTTCACTTATTGCAAAACTATCCAATCCTTTTTTTTCTACTCACTTGCAAACTTATTTGAGTCAAACTAATGATTTTCCCGAACTTTAAATTTCATGAATGAAGTTTTTCCAAAATCTTTGAAATTTATCGCTTTTATCTACTACACTAATTCACCCCCCCCCTCTTAGTGTCATTCTTGATCATAGCAATGTGATTATTTTTTATTATTGGGGTGCGAGCCTCCATTTTTTTATTTATTTATTATCGGACCTACATGCTTGTGATTAAGTTGTAATTGCTAGTTATAGGTGCCTAGTAAGCCAATCACGTGAGTGATGGCACTTATGAATTTTAACACAAAATCTTTTTTGCTTATTATTATTATTTGGTATTTTATCACTTTATATTGCCTATTGAATTAATATATTATGATGTTCATTGATCTATGCAATAGGGAATCAGATCATGATGAGATCATGATAATGAGAACAACTCACCTTTAAACACAAATTCTAAATAATCCTAGTCATAGGTTACTTGAGAGGGCCATCAAGATAATCAAAACAGACTAGTGTGTTATATTTTAGTCCATATGATGGATGCAGCTGGTCTCATAGCTGCTTATGTGAGGACACTAGGAATACAATGCAAGTAATGGAGAGCATGAGTTCACTAATTGATCCGCTCATGGAATGTTGGATGGTTGATGATGCCTTATTATCATACAGTGATTCTATCATCCCATTGGTGTATCTGGTCCTTAGACTTGAGAAACCAATGATGTCCTATATGAGTACTCTACTCTTTGATACCAGACTTATAGGTTTGGAGGTTCCAAATATAGCACAGTCGGTCATCGGGAGTGGTAGCCAACCTTACGAGGGCTATTGAGTATCGATAGAAGATCATCCACTCTTAGTGTCATGAGAGAAATATCCCATGTGTTCTTACTCAAACAAATCTCTAGCTAGGGTTCTCCGGGAAAATCAGATCAGAGTAAGACTCATGTAAAAACTATATGGGCCTCAATGCCACCATGCCCCATATATGATCTATGGATATTAGATGGATGAGGGACTATAGATATACAGTAACTAAAGATAGATAGGTCCAAAGGATTGGATTCTCCTGTATTGTCTAGGGACTAATGACGTAGTGGGCTTAGTATATCCAGAGTCGATGAGCGAAAGTGGAATTATTATGGAGAATAATTTTACTGGAGTCAAAAAAAGAGTTCTCGATAGGTATGATTCTTGACCAGCTTAATATTGAGCTCAAAGGGTCACACACATATGGTAGGTGTTCATGTAAGAGTAGAGGTTTGGATATGAGATATCCGCTAGAGCCCTAATCTTATTGATTTCCAATAAGTTTCTGAATTATTGGATCATATGAATCAGATCCAATAAGAGCTAATAAGAGATTATTGGGTAGAGACCGACTAATCTAAAAGGCTTAAGTAGTTGGATGGAGATCCAATACTCAATATGGTAGGATCCATTAGAGTTAAGTTGACAAGGGACCCTATAAATTAGAGGGAACCAAAGACACATAGGCTAGAGATTCTTTTTTGGCTGTCACCTCCTATTCTCCTCTCCCTCTCCTCCTTATACTCACAGCCCCTATTTGGGGCATGTGGACAGCAAGAAGGGGCAGCCCCTTCTGATTGCATGGTGCACACGAGAAAGAGTTTTGGGCAGCGATTTGAGGAGCATCACAGAGTCCCCACCTTATGATCACTAATAAAGAGGAGGACAGTTGACCTCCTTTATCCCATCCCATAGATCCACAAGTTTTCAAGGATATATGATCTTCCTAGGTAATTCTCTTACAAATAATTTTCGGTTTCTGTAGGTTTTTTGTTCACCAACCATTGCACAATAATGCAAGCTTCTTTCTATGAAAATTTTGGATTTTATTTTTCTATTCTTCTACTGCACATTTGATATCACCCCAGATTTCTATTTTGGTATCAGAGCTAGGTTGCTCATGTAAAAGATTGGCTTTTAAACCACGTGTGTTGTGTTTAATCACGCTGAAATTATTTTGCATCCATTGCTATAATTTTTTTATTGTATTTTTAAATCTATGATGCACCTTTTCTTACTGTTAATAGGTGTTTTAGATAGTGCTTTTCATGTCAAATTTGTAGACACAAAAAGGGAAGAAAGGGTAGTAATTGTTGCTGCCCTTGATTAATTGAAGGTCTGTTATGGCTTTGGCCGAAAGAGCCCAATCTATTGCTCGACCTAGCAAAAGTAGCAGGAACATTTGAGCATGGCTGCCCCCAACCTGCTATATGGCAGCCCTTGCAGCCAGGTTTCCTAGTTGCTAGGGGAAACCCGGGCGGCCAAGAAACCCCCAGGGCTGCCCATGGCCTCGCTCCTGTTGCATGGGGCACCCAGAGCTCATGGCAGCCCTAAAGCCATAGTTTCCTAGTTGCAAGGGACACCAGGTGGCGTGGGCTCTAGCCATGTATAGGCAGTCCAATGTCCTAGGATTCCTAGTTTTCAATGAATCTTATATGGCAAGATTTCCTGCTTAAGAAGGAAATACAGTGCCATGTGGGGAACCCATGTGGGCACCATATGGTAGGGTTCCCCAAATATTACATATAATTAATTAAAATAGTTTAATTAATTATTATTATCTAGTAATCCTATATGGTGATGTACATATGATGTATGATGTGGACCGGATGATCATGGACCATGTGATGTATGTGTATATGTGATGTGATTATTATTATTTGGGGCTTGTAAGCCCCCAATTTATTTTTTTTTTTTTTTATTTATTGTCGGGCCTATGTGCTTCTAATTAAGTTGCAATTACAAAGAATAAAAAGGGAGCATGGAAGCGATAATGGAATTGTGAGGCAGAGATGGAACATCTGAACGTATGGAGATGCCAAATGAGATCCCAATGAACTCCGACAAGGATGAGTTGGATGATCACAAGGCATGGAGATACGCCATTGCACAAATAGATCTTGATTTGAGTGATCAAGCCTCATTGGCTCTTGCTTGATCATATTAGGATATGGTCCATGATCATCTCATGTGATTGCTCATATATGATGTGTGATTGATTATATATGTACTAGAAATATATATAAATTTGCATGTGATGGTATATATTGCTAGTCATAGGTGTCTTACAAGCCAATCATGTGAGGATAGCAACATATGACTTTGGACACATAGTCTTTTGTTTATTATTATTATTTGGTATTTTATCACTTTATATTACTTTGTTGCATGAATATATTGTGATGTCCATGGATCTATGTAATGGGAATCGTGATCATGCTGAGATCAATGATAATGAGATCGATCCACTTTTAAATACATATCATAAATAATCCCCAGTCATAAGGTACCAAGAGGACATCGAAGATAACCAAACATACTGGTGTGTTGTATACCCTCGCCTCATATAATTGATATAGTTGGTCTTATTGTTACTTTGTGTAAGAACACTAGGGATACATTGAAAGTGCGCTCATTAGAGAATGAGTTCACTAATTGATCTGCTCACGTAATGTTGATGGTTGATGATGCCTTTATTATCAAACAGTGATTCCGCCATCCCTATGGTATATCTAGTCCCAGACCCTGAAACACCAAAGATGTCTTGTTTAAGTACCCACTTATTGATACCTGGACTTATAAATCTTCGAGGTTCCACATCTAGTACAACCGGGATATAAAAGTGATAGCCAAACCTTATGAGGACTATTGTGTGTTAATAGAGGATCATCTTATGCTTCTTAGTGTCATGAGAGGAATATCCCATATATTCTTGCTCAAACAAATCCCCTGGGCCAAGGTCATTCAGATTTAGAGAGAAAGAGTTCTCGAGAGAATCTAATTAAAGTGAGACTTGTAGAAATTGTATAGGGCCTAATAGCACCACCCATACAGTCTTCCGGGATATTAGATGGATGAGACTATAGGTACATGGTAATGGGAGGATAGATAGGTTCAAATGATTGGATTCTCCCTATATCATTTGGTGACTACTATGTAGTGGCCTATATATCTGAGAGGTCGAGAATCATGAATTTCTTCACCCAGATAAAACCACTGAGCTAGAAGGAGTTCTGATAGGTATATCATAGCTCAATATTGGGCCTAGAGGGTCACACCATATATCAATGTTAATGTATAAGTAGAGGTTCAGATATGAGATATCCATTGGAGCCCCCTATCTTATGGATATCTAATAAGCTCCTGAATTATTGGATCCTATGGATGAGATCTAATAAGAGTTAACAAGAGATTATTAGGTAGAAACCCACTAATCTAAGAGGCTTGTAGTTGGATGAGATCCAAGATGCTAAATATGGTAGGATCCGTTAGGGTTAAGTTGACATAGGGCCCCTATAAATAGGAGGGAACCAAAGACTCATAAGCCAGAGGTTCTTTTTAGCTGCTTCCTCCTATTCTCCCTCCCTCTCCCTCCTCATACTGCTGCCCCTATTTGGGGCATGGGGATTCACAAGAAGGGGTAGCCCCTTTGATTGTGTGGCATTTCCAGAAAGAGTTTTGGGCAGTGACTTATGGAGCATCTCTAACCCCTACCATGTGGATCACCAATAGAGATGAGGATAGTTGACCTCCTTAATCCCTCCCATAGATCTATATATTTTCAGGATATAATGATCTCCTAGGTAATTATCTTATGCTAGTTTTTCAGCCTTTGCTGTTATGCACCAACTTTTGCACCATGATGAAACCTTCTTTTCTTGGGGAATTATAGGATTTTATTTTTTCTATTCTTCCACTATACATGTGATGTCACCCAAATTCCCAACAGTGGTAGTATCAGAGCTAGGTTGCTCAAGCAAAAGATTGACTTTGAACTATGTATGTTGTGTTCAATCGTGTTGAAATTGTTTTGCATGATTGTTGTAAATTTTTTGTTATAGTTTTCACATTTGTACTACACGTTTTCTTACTATTAAGAGGTGTTTTAGATAGGTCTTTGATGTCGAATTTGTTGACATAAAAGAAGAAAGGGCAGCAACTGTTGCCCCTTGATTGCCCCTAATTGTTATAACCTTGGCCTAGAGCTCCAACTTTGCTACTTAGCCTCAGCCAAAAAAATATAAATAATGATTGTAGCATGGCTGCCTCTCAACCTGCCAGATGCCATAGCCCTTGCAGCCAGGTTTCCTGGCTACAAGGGGCACCCACAGTGGCTAGGGTTTCGGCCATAGGGATGCCCAAGCCGCCGAAGTCATGGCATCATGGGGCACTCAGAGGCCCATGGCAAATGTACAGCCATAGTTTCTGGATACAAGGGACTTCCTTGGCACAGGGATTTTAGCCACGTAAGGCAGTCCAATGGCCTAGGATTCCTGTTTTCAAGGAGTCTCTATATGGTAAGATTTTTTGCTTAAGAAGGAACCATCACCATGGGGAATCTACTTCATGGGGGAATCCCATGGTAGGGTTCCCAAATATTTCATATAATTAATTAAAATAGTTTAATTAATTTTATTATCTAGTAGTCTTTATATGGTGATGTGTACATGTGATGTGTGATGGACGATGATCATAGGTTTTGATGTGTGTATACGCAGTGATATGATTATTATTTTTATTATTGGGGCCTCGTGGAGCCTTAAGTTTATTTCTCGTTTATTGTTGGGTTTGTGTGCCAGTGATTAAGTTGTAATTATATAAGAGGCATAGTATGAATATGGAAGTTTATAGTGGAACTCACAAAGGCCGATGGACGACATAACGCATGAAGATGCACCGAGATCCTAGTGAAACCGATGAGGACGAGATGGACAATCACGGCTTGAAGTTATACTATTGCACACATATATTTTGATGTGAGTTATCAAGCTCACGGGTTTAGACTCGATCACATTAGGATGTGGTACATGATCATCCGGGTATGATTGCTAATATGATTTGTGATTGATTATACACCTACTAGATATGTATATATATTTGCATATATATACATATAGTAAATATGTATGTGTGACATGTTAAATTAGGAGACCGAATCAAAATCCCTCTCTTGATGATATTAAATCGGTAAACGGAGGAGATAATTAGATTAACCCACATGGCCTTCCATAATTATAGGGGGGATTGATTCCTGTAGGTTGAGTTGGTCGAAGTCTTCTAGGCTAACTGATATCGCGATTCGATATCTTGCATATGACATAGAGAAGTCACCGTGACCTCAAGACTGTTGAATTCGGATTTTGATGATGAAACCAATCAATATGTGTTTATGTTTTAATTTACGCTTTGAGTGATGTAGGATGCTTCAATCGTGATGAGACAATTAAAGCAGAAAAAATCATTTGGGCTAGAGGAACATGTCGATGATTGGATGTCGGCCGGTGGATCGGTCAACATATCGACGTAAGGCTTTGGGCCAAGGATTCGCATCGGGGCATTTAAGAGCGACATTGCACCTAGGATATCGAAAGTTAGGGAATCAACGCCGATTGGGCAATAGGGTCAGGGAGAGGACGATCGGCCAAGAATCGGACGGGCTGCTAAGAGACCAATGACATTCCGACAACTTGATTAATGCTTAGTATTAATTTTCTAGATCAAGTTTGTTTTACATGTACAGGATTAACTACGATGGCAGATGGACATGCAAGGTGTGTTGCGCAGAGTCAAGACCAAGATCAAGGCTGGGGAGTTCAAGAGTTCGCCAAAAAATCCAGATGGTCGCCGGAGGATTTACGGAACAATCTGAAAAGTCCAAGAGCTTGCCAAATAAGTTTCATGGAACTCGCCAAGAGGATCATCAAGTTCAGAGTTTGCCGGGAGCTACCGAGCATCACTGATGGTTCGCTATATGTTCGCCGAAGTTCACGGAAGCTTGCAGGAAGCGAATGGATTGATACACCGAAAAAAACAAATTACAATTATAATGTCTTAATTGTCATAGTTAGCATGTATATTAAGTTCTGCATTGGGAGGTGATCCCATTAACTTATTTAGCCAATGGGCCTTGGCAAAATTTAACCATGAATGGATCCGTCCATTCGACCTAGAATTCTACTGCCGGTGGCACCGCCTAGGAGACTTGGTCTCCCCAAGAATTCTGGACAGAGGTCATCTTAGGCTTATGGTACCACCAAGAAGTTATTACCGCCAGCGGGGTGAAACACATCTATCAAGCTTACATGATATCGCTGAGCTCGGTCTTTCGAGCCATGTTAGTGTTGGGAAATCATGGGGCTTACATCATATATGCAATGGAAGAACAAGAAAACAAAAAATCCCCCGATTCCCAAAAGAAAAAAGATGTTCGCCGTCATGTAAGATTGAAAAAAAATCCACAAAACACAAAACTGCGATAGAGATTGTGTTACCTAGGGAGATCAGATATCCCTGTTTCCTTGCAGATCCTTAGAGAGGGTGAAGGAGGTCAAGCTGCCTCCCTAGCGGTGATCCACACAGCAGGGTTAAGCACAACCCTCCTCAAAACTCCGTGCCTCGAGGTGGAGAGGAGAGGAGAATAGGAAAGGCAAGAACAAGAAAACAAAAACCCTCGATTCCCAAAAAAAAGATGTTCGTCGTGCGTAAGATTGAAAAGCAAAAAATCAGCAAAACACAAAAACTGCGAGATAGAGATTGTGTTACCTAGGGGAGATCGATATCCCTGTTTCCTTGCAGATCCTTAGGGAGAGGGTGAAGGAGGTCAAGGCCCTCCTCTCTAGCGGTGATCCACACAAGCAGGGTTGGCGACGACCTCCTCAAAACCCAAGCCTCCTGAGGTGGAGAGGGAGAGGAGAATAGGAAAGGCAAGCAAAGACTCTAGCCTATGAGGTCAGTGAATCCCTCCTATTTATAGAGATCCCTGTCAAACCCTAATGGGTCCTTCCCTAGTGGGTATTGGATCTGCATCCAATAAGACAAGGGCTCGGCCGGATATCTCATATCCCAACCTCTACTCATCGCAATGCCTACCATATATGTGTGTGACCTCTAGGCCCAATATCGAAGCTGGCCGTGAGTCATACCGCTTGAATCCTTTCTAACTTAGTGAATTATTATCTCTGTAATAATTCACTGACTCATCGACTACGGACGCATTTAGGCCACTACGCCAGAAGTCCCCTGCACGATATGTGGGAATCCAATCCATTGGACCCGTCTCGTCCTCGCTACTATGTACCTATAGTCCTCATCCATCTAATATCCCAAAGACCAGATATCGAAAGCATGGTGTTGTCGAATTCCATACTTGGTTTTACTGAAGTTCGCCTAATCGGATTCTCCTGAGAACTTTTTTCTCAACCCAATGACTCGCCGTGGATTTGTCTCGCAAGCAAGAACACATGGGATATTCTCTCATGACGCCGAGAGTGGATGATCTCTATCGACACTCAATAGCCCTCGTGAAGGTCGATTACTACTCCCAATGACAAACTGTATTTAGATCCGGGACAGCCAAACCTATAAGTCTGGTATCAAAGAGTGGGAGCACTTCATACAGATATCCTGGTGTCTCAAGTCTAAGGACCGATATACACTATTAGGACTACGGAATCGCCGCTCTGACAATAAGGCATCATCAACCATCCAAAGATTCCGTAAGTTGGATCAATCAAGGAACTCATTCTCCAATGAGCACCTGCATTGTATCCCTAGTGTCCCTACACGAAAGCAAATTATTATGAGACCAGCTGCATCCATCATATGGACGGGTATATAAAGACACACCAGCCTATCCGGTTATCACGATGTCCTCTCGAAAATCCTATGACCGGGATTATTTAGATATGTGTTTAAAGGTGAATCGATTCATTATCGCGGATCTCATCACGATCCCATTCTATTGCACAAATCCAAGGACATCACATATATATATATGCATTTATGCAATAGTTATAAAGTGATATACGCCAAAAAATATAATAAGCAAAAAAGATTCTCAGACAAGTCACACGCGCTATCACTCACGGATTGGCTTTGGGGCACCTATGACTAGCAATCTCCCACTTGACCTAAAGCCAATCACCTATGTGTTCTGATCCCCATCGCAATTCTCGTGACGCCAAAGACAAAATGAGACAACGGCTTTTGTTAGTGGATCTGCAATGTTATCTTCGGATGGAACTTTTCCATCGCTACATCTCCTCGGGTTACGATCTTCTTTATAAGCCGGAACCTCCTCTAACACTTCGATGAGACCCGGTTCCCTTTATTTGAGTAATCACCCCATAGTTGTCGCAATATAAGGAAGTCAATTTGTCGCTATCTCAGATCGACTCCCAAATCTGGATGAACTTCTTCACCTGCATTCTCCTTTGCTGCATCTCGATGCAGCAATGTACTCCCGGGTCGAAGTCGAAGAAGTGGTATCTTGTTTGGAACTCTTCCAAAGACATCGCCTCCTCCATTCAAGGTGTACACATACCCTGAATTCGAATTTGCTATCATCGACATCGACTGAAAAACTTGAGTCGCTGTAGTAGCCTTCAACCTTAAGGCTATTACCTCCATATATTAGTAAAAGATCCTTAGTCCTTCTCAAGTACTTAAGGATACACTTTATCGCTTTCCAGGTTCCAAGCCCGATCCGCCTGACACTTGCCAGGACACTCGTGAGCATGCGCTATATCGTGCCTAGTACATAGCATGGCATACATGATAGACCCTATTGCTGAGGCATAAGGTATCATATCCATGTTCGCCCTTTCTTTCCTGGAGTCTTGGGGACATATTCAGAAAGCGATATCCCATGTCTCATCCAGATGAGACCTCTTGGAATTTTCCATGCCAAACCTTTTGACAATAGTTTCTATGTACTGGATGGGACAAGCCAAGCATCCTCTTGGATCTATCTCTATAGATTCTAATCCCCAAGATATAAGATGCTTCCCCTAAGTCCTTCATGGAGAAGTGTCTAGATAACCAAGCCTTTATGTGGGATAGCATTCCTATGTCATTCCCAATGATGAGGATGTCATCCACATATAACACCAAAAAGGTGATAGCGCTCCCACTTACCTTTTCAGATACACAAGGCTCATCTTCGTTTTAACTAAGTCATAAGATCTGATTGCCTCATCAAATCTTTATGTTCCAACTTGAAGCTTGCTTTTAGTCCATAAATGGATCTAAGCAACCTACACACCTTATTCGGCAGTTCTTGGACATTAATCCCTCAAAGTTGCATCATATACACCTCCTCCCGAGGTTCCCTGCTGAGGAATGCGGTTTTCACATCCATCCGCCAGATCTCATAATCATAGTGTGCTGCAATAGCCAATAGAATTTGATGGATTTTAGCATTGCTACGGGTGAGAAAGTTTCGTCAGAAGTCAACACCTTTGCCTTTGACGATACCCCCTTAGCCACTAGCCTTGCTTTTATAGGTCTCTACCTTTCCATCTACTCCCATCTTTTTCTTAAAGATCCACTTGCAAACCGATGGGTACAATACCTTCAAGCATCAACTAGGTTCCAAACCTTATTGGAGTACATAGAATCCATCTCTAATTCATGGCTTTTTTCCACTTCCTGAGTCTATACTCATAATAGCCTCCTCAGAGGTCCTGAGGATCAATATCCTCTACATCCTCCTGCTCTAATATGTCCCACATATCTCCTGTGAGGATGGGATACTTATCGACTGCTGCATAAAGTTGATACTTGTGTATTAGGGTATTTGAATGCATTCTGGGTCAGAGTGGTGCTTGAGCTTGGTTCTCCAACCCCGCCGCCAATTCTATCATTCTCCCACTGCCTCCGTCAAGAATGTGTTCCTTCTCAAGGAACACTGCTTCTTTAGCTACAAAGACCTTTTGGTCCTCGAGATGATAGAAATAATACCCACAAGTTTCCTTTGGGGTATCCCACAAATTTGCATCGCCTCATTCTTGATTCTAACTTATCGGGTTGTGTCTTCTAACATGGGCAGGGCAGCCCCCATCTTAACAACCTTAAGATCGCTTCTTCCCTTTCCATATCTCATATGGTGTAGACACTACCGAATTTAGTTGGAACTCTGTCTGTAAGGTAAGTCATGGTTTCTAGGGCATATCCCCGTAATGAGATGGGTAGGTCAAATAAACTCATCATGGACCGCACTCATATCTAATAATGTACGATTTCTCCTTTCGAGACACCATTGAGCTGAGGTGTATAAGGAGGTGTCCATTGGGATAATATCCCATGGTCCTTGAGGAACCGAGTAAACTCAGATTTAAGTATTCACCTCCCTCGACCTGATCAAGAGTTTTGATACTTTTTTCCACCGTTCTCCACCCTCATTCTTATATTCTCTGAATTTCAAAGGCCTCTGACTTGTACTTCATTAAGTACACATATCCATACCTTGAGAAATCATCAAGAATGTAATGAAGTAGGAGTAACTCTCCAATGGCATGAGTTGACATGGGTCCACATACATCACTATGTATGAGTTCCAACAACTCATTGGCTCTCTCCAGCTTCTACTAAATGGAGATTTGGTCGCTTTTCCACCGAATGCAAGGCTCACAAGTTGATATGACACATAGTCGAATGGATCTAGATATCCATCATTTAGCAACTTTTGAATCCTTCTTTCATGGATGTGACCTAGCCTACAATGCCGTGTGTATGCACTCGCTCAACTCATCTCGCTTCCTTTTGGACACATTTACATTCATGATATGTGGAGTGGTGTCTAACATAAATAAACCATTATGCAATGTTCCTTTCGTGGATGATCTTATCATCTAATAATATCGAACAACCATTGTTTCAAAAAACAAATTTATATCCACTAACTATTAAACATGAAATGGAGATAATGTTTTTGATAATAGAAGGAACAAAATAACATGCATCTAATGCAATAAAAGCTCCACTAGGCAGATGTAGGGCGATCTCGCCAACAGCTAATACAGCAACTTTTGCTCCATTACCCATCTTGAGGTCCATCTCTCTCAGAGTCTCCTAGGTTCTGCCGAAACCTCAAGAACGACTGCATATATGATAAGCACTACCCAGTATCCAATACCCATGTGTTATCATAAGAGTCCCACAAATGGAGACTGATCATGAATGTACCCAAGCTTCATCAAGCTTTTTTTCTGCTTCTTTCTGCAAGGTACTCTTTGCAGTTTCTCTTCCAATGCCCATCTTTACCACAATGGAAGCACTGGCCTTTGTCCTTTTGTGGGTCTTTCTTAGCAACCTTTGCTTTACCTTGTTTGCCCTTGCCCTTTCCCTTCTTAAGGGACCTTTTTCTTTTTTTTTTTTTTGGTCTCACCCTGTAGAGAACTGGCTTTTTTCTTAATAGTACTTCTACCTTCCTCAACATATTGAGGAGCTTGGGAGAGTCACCTCAAGCTTGTTCATATTAAAATTCATTATGAACCTGTGAAAAGGAATCCGGTAGGGATCAAGCACAATGTCCCACACACAAGTTATCCTCTAGGACCATTCCTAGACCTGTGAGTTTTCTATCCACTCAATCATCTTTAGGGATGGTTCTCAACCTGTGTCCCTCACCATCCTAGCTGAAAAAGGCTCTTGGATATCTCATATCGTTGAGTCCTTCCCCTGTTCTCAAACAATTTTTGGACATGTAGAGAGAATGGATCCGCATCCATTTTTTCATGTTGTCTCTATAACTCGAGTCATAGAGCCCAACATATAGCAATCGAGCAAGAGTGGAGTCATCAATGTATTTCACGTGAGCGAAGCGATCTCATCCTCGCTGCCCCTTCTTCTAAGTAGGCATCATCAGATCAAGGACGCATACACCATTTTCTCCCGCTGTGAGAACAATTTCAAGTTACGGAGCCAATCCAGATAATTTGGACCAAGAAGGCGGTTGACATCAAGTATGCCACGGGGATTTGAAAGTTTACATTTTCTGGAAAATAAAGATGTAGCGTAAAATGAATAACATGCAGATTTTGCAAGAAATAAACTATCAAGATATGGACTTCTATCTTAATATGCTCCCACTATTTTACTAACGAAGTCACGCGACACCTCAAAGACATGAAACGGAAGTCTCCAAAGAGACTTCTAGTGGGGATCAGATCCAATCAGCGCCTTAGTGTAACCTCGAGGGACTCCTCACCAATCACACTAAGCCTAAAAAGGTAGGCAACTTTGCCGATCACAACTCCTTGTGATTCCCGCCCTGTTTCGGGCCTCCCAATCACCATGGCCTCGAGGGACTTGACCAACCATGATGCTCGTTAAGTCAACACCTTTCGTTATAAGATGAGTCCGATTTGATGATATACCCTCGAGGGACTCACCAAGCATACCATGTCCTCGTGTCACCGGTGACATCTCTATGTCGTCAGAAGCAAGATAGCTTAATCATGCGATATAGGTGAGTCTCGAGGGACTCGCACCAACTCAACCTACACCGGAATCGGTTCCTACCATAACGATGGAAGGCCACGTGGGTCAATCTAATTGCCTCACGCTTACCGAATTTAATATTATCGAGAGATGTTTCTATAATTTGGTCTCCTAATATGACATGTCACATATATACATATTTAATATATATCTACATCGCGATGCAAAATATATATACATATCTAGTATGTGTATAAGCAAATCACATCGATGATCATGGACCACAACCTAATATGATTAGGCCCGAGCCAAGAGGCCTAATCATCACATCAAGATCTATGTGTGCAAACGTGCATCTCCATGCCCTTGTGATCGCCCATCTCGCCCTCGTTTGCTCCGCCGACATCTTGATGCATCTCCATGCATCACGATCGTCCGCCTCGTGGGTCCCGCTTATCGATCCACGCCCCGCCATACTTCCTCATGTGATTACAACTTAATCATAGGCACGCAGTCGGATAATAAACGAGAAATATAATGGAGGGTTCGCAGACCTCAATAATAATAATCACAAGTACACACATCACACTGTCCATGATCATCCGGCCCACACATCATACATCACATGTATAAATAATCATCATCATGTAGGACTATTAGATAATAATAAAAAATAATAATCAACTAAACCTTTTTAATTAATTAATATTTTTCTGAAATCAGGGACATGTAGGGAATTTTTCAATTCCTAAGGGTATTTTCGTAATTTGGACAAAAGATAGAAATTGGAATTTTCAAATTCACAAGGGCAAAACTGTCCTTTTGCCCAAAACCCTAATCTTCTTCGTTGTTGCCGCCGCCGCTGCCCGGGCGGCCGGGCGGCGAGGGGGCGAGGGCAAGGCAGGGGCGGTTTCACCGCAGCGGCGACGGGGGCCGCCACCATGGGGGCTTCCTTCGGGCGCCGCCGCCCGCTGGCGGCTGTCAAGAGGCGTCAGGCGGTGCTGTTCGCCGGGGAGCCTGCGAGGCTGTTTCTGCGGGGGGCAGCGCCGGGGCGCGGTGGCGCTCGCTGTCTTTGGGCCACGCCTTTGCCGCTTGGTGCCTGCCCACGGCCTTTTCATCTTCTGCAGGCAGACTGTGGCGGGCCGGTTGCAGAGGTGTTACCGGTACCGAATGTGCAAGCTCGGGTTGGTGTCTGTCTTATGGTCCGCGTGGTGGTCGCAGCATAGATCGAGGGCAGAACCGTTGTTGCCCTTCCTCGCTTTTAAGGCCAACGATTTTGACGCCAATATTCTTCCTAAACACAACACACGCAGTTCAAAACCAATCATTCGCGACGTAACAACCTGGCTCGATACCACCGTTGGGAAATCATGGGGGGCTTACATCATCATATGCAAATGGAAGAACAAGAAAACAAAAATCCCGATTCCAAAAAAAAGATGTTCGTCGTCGTATGAAGATTGAAAGAAAAAATCAAGAAAACACAAAACCGCGTGATAGAGATTGTGTTACCTAGGGAGATCGATATCCCCTGCTTCCTTGCAGATCCTTAGAGAGGGTGAAGGAGGTCAAGCTGCCCTCCTCTCTGGTGATCCACACAGCAGGTTGGCGACGACCTCCTCAAAACTCCCAGCCTCCTCGAGGTGGAGAGGAGAGGAGAATAGGAAAGGCAAGCAAAGACTCTAGCCTATGAGGTCGGAATCCTCCTATTTATAGAGATCCCGTGTCAAACCCTAATGGGTCCTTCCCTTAGTGGGTATTGGATCTGATCCAATAAGACAGGGCCCGGGCGGATATCTCATATCCAACCTCTACTCATCGCAGAATGCCTACCATATGTGTGTGACCCTCTAGGCCCAATATCGAAATGGCCGTGAGTCATACCCGTCAATCCTTCTAACTCCGCGAATTATTATCTCTGTAATAATTCACTCGACTCATCGACTACTGACGCATTTAGGCCACTACGCCAGAAGTCCCCTGCATTCCATACGGGGAATCCAATCCATTGGACCTGTCTGGTCCTCGCCACCATGTACCTATAGTCCTCATCCATCTAATATCCCAAAGACCGAGATATCGAAAGCATGGTGTTGTCGATCCATACTGGTTTTACTGAAGTCTCGCTTTAATCGGATTCTCCCGGAGAACTCTTTTCTTCAACCCGAATGACCCCTCGCCAGGGATTTGTCCGAGCAAGAACACATGGGATATTCCTTCATGACGCCGAGAGTGGATGATCTCTATCGACACTCAATAGCCCTCAGAAGGTCGACTACCACTCCCAATGACCAAATCAGACTAGATCTGGGACAGCCCAAACCTATAAGTTCGTATCAAAGAGTGGAGCACTCATACAGATATCCTTGGTGTCTCAAGTCTAAGGACCAGATACACCACTAGGGACCACGGAATCGCCTGTTCGACAATAAGGCATCATCAACCATCCAAAGATTCCGTAAAAGCGGATCAATCAAAGGAACTCATTCTCCAATGAGCACTGCATCAGATCCCTAGTGTCCCTACACAAAGCAAGCAAATATGAGACCTCACCGCATCCATCATATGGACGGGTATACAAAGACACCGCCTATCCGTTATCATGATGTCCTCTCGAAAATCCTATGACCGGATTATTTAGATATGTGTTTAAAGGTGAATCGATCTCATTATGGATCTCATCACATCCGATTCTATTGCACAAATCCAAGGACATCACAATATATATATATGCATTTGCATGCAATAGTTATAAAGTGATATACAAAAAATATAATAAGCAAAAAAAGATTCTCAGATTGTCACACGTGCCATCACTCACGGATTGGCTTTCATCCATCTAATATCCCAGAGACCGATATCGGCATGGTGTTGTTTATCCATACTGGTTTCTACCGAAGTCTCGGGCTTCTAATCGGATTCTCCGAGAACACTTTCTCTCAACCCAATGACCCCGCCAGGGATTTGTCTGGAGTAAGAACACATGGGATATTCTCCATGACGCCGAGAGGGATGATCCTCTATCGACACTCAATAGCCTCGTAAGGTCGCATCACCACTCCTAATGACCAAATTGCATTTAGATCTGGGATACCCAAACCTATAAGTCTCTGTATCAAAGAGTGGAGCACTTCATACAGACATCTTTGGTTTTCAAGTCTAAGGACCAGATAATTATTGGGGGATTCACGGAATCGCTGTCGGATAATAAGGCATCATCAACCATCCAAAGATTCGTAAGGATCAATTCAAGTGGAACTTATTCTCCAATGAGCACTGCATTTTATATCCCTAGTGTCACTACACGAAAGCAGTTTATGAGACCAGCTGCATCCATCATATGGACGTATACAAAGACACCCTATCCCGTTATCATGCGATGTCCTCTCCGTAAAACCTCCATGACCGGATTATTTAGGATATATGTTTAAAGGTGAATCGATCTCATTATCGTGATCTCATCACCATCCGATTCCATTCAAGATAAATCCAAGGACATCACAATATATATGCATTTATGCAATAGTTATAAAGTGATATATGCCAAAATATAATAAGCAAAAAAGATTCAGACAAGTCACACGTGCTATCACCATGCGACACTTGGTCGGGGCACCCTATGACCAGCGCTAGGGTGGTAGTATCGCTGCATCGAAGCTTAGGTACCGCCAATGTTAGATTCCTGTGTGGTAGTACCACTGAAGCCACAAGTGGAAAATTAGCTAGGACCCTGGAAATCTAGAGGAGATGACACTTTTAAGCTCCAAATTCAAATCTGATTGGAGCCCTATATAAACCCCACCTTTCTCAATAAAAAGAAACCAAAGCTTGATATTTATTTTGTGAATTTGAGAGCTTAAAAAGGTTGTGTAGGCTGTAGTTATTCTCTTTTTTCTAAGTTTTGATCATTCAAGAGAGGGAGTAGAAATTTGTATGGCCCCTCCTGCCTGGCAAAAAGGAGTAAAGCTATAAAGGTGGTTGGCCTTCGCCATTATTGAAGGAAGGCTCTAGTGGACATTGGTGACCCCTCCGGAGGAGGAAGCCAAAGTTGATGTAGGTCAAGATTGACCTAACCACTCTAAACTCATTTTGCATTTACATTACGCCTCATCCTAATTGTAAACTGCCTCCATTACTTTACTTCAACTATATTTTTGTTTGATCTTAAGTTGAAGAACTTTTCAAAATGGTATTCATCAAACGCTTTCATCGCACAAACATTATTTTAAACCAATGAAAGTTTTCTGCTGCATCAATTCACCCCCCCCCCCCTCTTAGTGCTTTTGATCCCAACAAGGACATGTTATACTTGGTTGAGTCCCCCAGGTATATCATCAATTAGACTTATCTTATAGTGAAGGTGTTGACTTTAACCAATATCATGGTTATTCCAGTCCCTCGAGGCCATGATATTTGAAGGGCAACAGGATGGAATCATAAAGAGTTATGATTGGTAAAGAGTTGCTCACCTTTAGGTTTAGTGTGATTGGTCGAACCCTCAAGGTTACACTCAAGATGCCGATTGATCCCTCGATCCCTACTAGAAGTCTCCATTGAGAGACTTCCGCTTTACATGCTAAGGGTGTCGCTTGACTCACCAAAAAAATAGTAGGAGTAGATTAAGATATAAGTCCATATCTTATTTGTTTATTTTCTGTTAAATTTGTATGTTATTTTATTTCTACACATCTTTATTTTAAAAAATATCAATTTCAAATCCTTTATATGGCATTCTTAATGTTAGTCGCCTCATTGGTCCGAATTATATAGATTGGCTAATTTAACTTGAGAATTGTTCTCACGATAGAGAAATCACGCATATCTTTGATATAGTGATGCATATACCTGAAGAAGGGGCAAACGAGGGTGAGATCGCCGCTATGTGAAGTACAGATGACTCTACTGCTTTGTTTGTGTTACATATTGGCCTACATGACTGGAAGAAAAAAAAGATAGAATGAAAAGATGGATGTCAAATCCATTCTCCTACATATCCAGAACTGCTTGGAGGAACAAGGAAGGACTTAGCAATAAGGACATACCCAAGAGCCTTTTCCAATGCTAGATTGACTAAGGGGACACTAGTCAGAACCGGCGGTCCCAAAAGATGATTGAGTACATAGAGAATCTTGTGTCTAGGAATCGCCTTAGAGGATAACTTTTATGGGATATTTTGCTTCATTCCCCTACTAGATTCCTTTTCATAGTTCATAATGAATTTTAATATGAACAAGCATAAGGTGATTCCTCCCTATGCTCCCCAATATGTTGAGGGAGGGCAGGAGCACCATCAAAATGGAGAAGTTGATCTTCTATACCAGTGAGGAGACTCAGAAAGAAAATAAAGACAGAAAAGTCCCTTAAGAAGGGCAAGTGGGCAAGGGTAGACCAAAGCAAAGGTTGATAAGAAAGACCTGATAAAGGACAAAGGCCAGAACTTCCACTAGGGCAAAGATGGGGCCTGGAAGAGGAACTACAAAGTGTTAGGATCGGAGCAAACATCAAGAGGTGGGGGGTGAATTAGTGCATTTTGATAAAAAACTTCGTGTTAAAAAAAAAAAAAAACCTCAGATGAAGAGAGCAACTTGACAAGTTTAATCTTGAAAGTATTCTTAAATATGCAGTTAGCAACAAGGAACTAGAGCATACAAGAAGATTTACAATAATATAATAACAATAATGAAACAAAACCACATGTCACACTGATGAAGAGTGGTCTTCGGCTAAATGACCACCCACTTATGCAGGCCCCTCTTTCGATGAGGCTCCCACCTTCCACTAGCAAGCTTCTTTGAAATGGAAGGGCACCCCCTTTACAACTCCC
Organism: Musa schizocarpa; assembly: GCA_900464855.2. Lineage (NCBI taxonomy): Eukaryota > Viridiplantae > Streptophyta > Magnoliopsida > Zingiberales > Musaceae > Musa > Musa schizocarpa. The sequence goes on from UBIG03000078.1 coordinate 60,372, forward strand.
TTTTACAAGAGGTTCACTCTCTTACGATTTTCGAGAAGAGAGATGAGGTGAATACTAGCAAATTGAAAAGAAAGCAAGCTAACACTTTTCTAAGATCTTTCTTCAAACTCTTGCCTTCAAAGGTTGTTTTCACCGAGATTTGAGGGGTATTTATAGGCCCCAAGAGGATTCAAATTTCATTCCAAAATTTGGCCCAAAATTTCAAATTCCTCTTTGGTTCTCGTTTGCGTTTATGCGTTACATTTCTTCAGCTCAGAAGTCAACACCAAAGACTTGGGTAGTCGGCGGCACACATCAGCCTGGCTTGTAAAAAGCACGGCTAACCGGCGTTTCTACGGTTCACTTTTGGTTTATTTTTTAGCCCGCAAACCAATTCTCGACTTTGGCCCCGCTAGTTTTGAACCAGATATATAGGATTATCTTCTTAATCCAACTTAATTACATAAGTGAACTACATAACAAAACACATCGAAGCAATTTAATAACCGCGAACGCCAAGTCTTTGTTCGAAGGAAGCCCCGACTAACTTCCTTCACTGTATCCAAGCATGTTCTAACTTGGGATGACTTTAATGAGTAGTCGAGACTTTCGATCTTCTGAATCCCTCCCACGCATCTCTTCTCTCTCTTCCAACAAATCCCCAACAAGTTCCCATTTCTTCATTGGTTTGCAAAGATTTATCCCACGATTCTTCGACTCTTAAACGCTCATCGAACCTAATTCGTATAATTTTACTTTGTGTTTTGTGTTTATTGTAGTTAACTGCGACACTTAACTCAATAATATGGATTAGATCAATAACCCATCAATTGATTTTATCATCAAAACCGGTGATTCAACAATCTCCTCCTTTTGATGATGACAATCAATTGATGACGGAGTTAAACATAACTCCCCTATCTATATGCCATATTATGAGAAGATAAAAAACACTTAAATTCCATTCCATTGGATTCAAGCATAACCCTCATAAGTTCTAATCAGAGCTTTATCGTGATCCTCATTAAACAATAGTGAGTACAAAACTTCTATGAAAATCATAAGTTAAATGAGAGGACGAATTTTACTAATGGCCGTACATAAAGATTTTCAATATAAATTTTATGATTTAGACGAAGGCATGCTTCAATATGATCAATCAATCTTTGTGATATTTTCAAGGATTTTGCAAGGCATATGTGCATTCATATCAATCAATTTTCTTCGTTTTTTTAAATTATATTTTGTCATGCTATTAAGAATGATATAAGTCATCACTTTTCCCCTTTGTCATCAACAAAAAGACAAGCCACCTAAAAAATATACTTAACAAGGTTTATCATTGAAATTTGCGTAAATAGTTTATCCAAAAGAAATGATGCAGATCAAAAACATACTTAAAAGATACCAAATAGTTATCTAAAAGGAAGGATCAAATATCGTTTAATCGATGACAAACTTTGAACTTCAAAAGCAAACGTAATGTAATTAAAAGATACACGCTTAGTCCTTAGAGGTAATCCACAAATGTCGTATACATGATATCCATTTTTTCATTCAGTTGTCGTAGTGTTCTCAAAATTTCAACTTGTTGATTTTGAATATGTTCTTGCTGTGATTTGATCTCGGTGATGCCTGCCATAATGCGATCTTCTAGGAGGAGGAAATAGGAGCTGAAGGTGTTGCCGCGCCAAAAGGACTAGGAGGAGGAGATTCATTTCCATAAGAATCGGTGGTTTCAAAAGTTCTATTCAGGAGGAATTGATGGGGCTCCTTCTAGGTCAGCTTTTAACCCATATGCTATTGCTAAAGGTGCACTCTAAAGTCTTTTCAGGTGTTTTATTTATTATGTTATATTTATCATTTTGAATAGATTCTTCATCCGTGGGATGCAAATGTCATAGGTAATGAAGAAATTAGTGATTAACCCTCCCCATATGGCAGCATAGCATCTTTAGCCATAATATCCTCGCATGTGTTGCTTTTAATTGAGTACCCAAACAATTATCCCTCACCCCATTATAATCCAATACATGGTACTCATCTCAATTTGACTTATTTCACAAGATGAAATTGTTTGGGAATATGATGCTTCAGGATAATGTGATGAAGAATTTTAGCGCTGAAAGGCAGTAAGTGTTCACAGCTCTTGTAGGGGAAGTCAAGGTTTGGGTTTGCAAAGATTGTTTCCCCTAATGGGCTTCTGTGATAGGTTGCTCCTTATTGAGTTGACGTTCCATTTACCTTTAAAATAAAGATCCTCTATCTTTTCGGGCCATGCCAATTAGCCTACAAATGGTGTTGTCAAATATTCTAATGGGTGTTCCTAGAAGGTAAGTGCTTAGGGCTATTATTGTCCTCATATAGGTTGGCATAGAACAACCTTAACTAATCGCTAGATGATTGGTTCATCTAGTTGGCAAGAGGTGGTAGAGCTTTAAAAAGTGCAAAATACCTAATGGGGATCTAAGTCTTCTAGTTCATCCAAGTCAACATATTTTCCTTATGGATACCCTCGCCTTTCAAATTTTGAAAAACTAGGGTTACCTCTTTTGATCTAAAAAAGATCATGTGGTCAAATAGAATCTCCTTCAATTTTTTTTTCCTTTTTGATTCTTAGGAGCCATTATCTAGACAAGATGATGATGAAATTGTGAAAATAAGCAAAGGAAAGAGAAAGGAAAAGAGGGAATGAGATATCAAAAAGAAGGATTTTCAAGTGTTACCTATGGAGATTATACTAAGAGATGGAAGGTTTGGACCACCAAGAAACCTTCCCTGTTTTAAGAGGCGTAATAAGGGTTAGAGGAAATGGGGAGAGGTTTGGGAGCTGGGTTGGGGGCGTGTCACGGCCCTAACCCCAAGTTAATAAGGGTCGCTTTGTCGGTGCCATTGCCTGGAAGGTGTCACCGTCAAGCGCCGAAGGCTGTGTTGCAAATCGCCAGACTTCGGGTGCCCACCGGCATCCGGTGGAGGAAAGAAAAATTTTTTTCTTCCTCTCCCCTTGTTTGCTTCCCACAAGATAATGTTATACTTTTAATGGATCATTTTGAAGTGAAGAAGAAAGAAGAAATCAAATCTCCAAAAGAAAGGAAAAGGACGAAGTCATTTTTTTCAGGAAGCTCATTTTAGGGACAATTTAACATGCCTAATTCCCTCTAATGAATTCAAATTGGTCTTCATTCAGGCTTTTGTGAATATGTCTGCTAATTGATGCTTCGTGGTTCCATGAATTCTAGAACAACATTATTGTTAAGAACATGATCGCAGATGAAATGATGCCTAACGTCGACATGTGTTTAGTTCTAGAATGTCAATTGATTTTTAGTAAGACATATGGCACTTAGTATTATCACATTTTATGGGAATATTTTTAAAGTGAATTCCATAGTCTTCCAATGTATTTTTTCATCCAAACAACTCACCAAATAAGATGCACCTTAAAGAATGTATTCGGCTTCGCCAGATAGTGCAATCAATTTTATTTCTTGAAGTCCAAGAAACAAGTGCATGTCCTAAAAATTGGCATGTTCGATGTATCTTTTCTATCTATCCTACATCCCAAAAAAATCGGCATCCCAGAAGCCATTAAATCAAATTTTTCAGATTTTGGATACCATAAACCTAAAATTTGGAGTTCCTTTAAGATACCTAAATATTCTTTTAACACTTTTAAGATGAGATAGTTTAGGATTTGATTGAAACCTAGCACAAAGTCCTACACTAAACATGATATCTGGGGTCTAAGTGTAAGGCAGAGTAGACTACCTATCATTCCCCCCATTTTTTTTTGATCAAAAGTTTTCACTATTTTCATCCATATCTAACTTAGTCAAGTACTCATAGGGTGTTTTTATTGCTTTTGAATTATCCATGTTAAATCGCTTTTAACAATTCTAATGTATATTTAGATTGGTTAAGAAATATACCATCCTTAAGTTGTTTGATTTGTAATCCCTAAAAAAGAAAGTTAATTTCCATTAAACTCATTTTCAAATTATGACTCATAGATTTGGCAAATGATTCACATAGTGATTCATCCAAGAGCCAAAAAAATAATATCATCAACATAAATTTGTACAATAAGAAAATTATTTTCAAAAATGTTTAATAAACAATGTAGTATCAACCTTGCCTTTGGTAAAATTATTTAAAATAAGAAAGGAACTAAGTTTTTCATACCAAGCTCTAGGAGCTTGTTTCAAGCCATAGAGAGCCTTAGTCAATTTGAATACATGATTAGAAGAAGAGAATTTTCAAACTGGGAGGTTGTTCGACATATACTTCTTTTCGAAATAAACCATTCAAGAAGGCACTTTTGACATCCATTTGAAATAGTTTAAAATTATAACTACTAGCATAGGCAAGGAGCATCCTTATGGCTTTAATCGAGCCATAGGAGCTTAAGGTTTCTTCGTAATCGATACCTTCTTCTTGGTTGAAACCTTTGGCCACTAATCTAGCCTTGTTTCTAACCACTATACCATTTTCGTCTTGCTTGTTTCTAAAGACCCCTTTAGTACCAATGACTAAATGGTCACTAGGTTCTAGAACAAGCTCCCACCTGTTTGTTTCTTCTCAAATTGATTCAGTTCCTCTTGCATTGCAATAATCAAAAAATCATCTTTTATGGCCTCACAATGCACTTAGGTTCAATTTGAGAGAGGAAGGAAGGGCATTAGCTGAAAAAAATTTTTGAAAGAGAACGAGTTTGAACCCCTTTAGATGTATATCCCTATAATTAGCTCCTTTGGATGAGCATCTATATACTTCCATTCCTTAGGTAAGGAAATTTCGGAAGAAGGTGCATCCAAGTTGCTATTTTGAGGAGGGGTTCATTTAAATTCAAATTATCAAAACCAAGATCATCATCAAAATCATTTTTTTAAAAAATTTGAGACTTCATTAAAACTACATGAATAGACTCCTTTCTACTAAGGTTCTTTATTAAAAAAATAAAAAAGCTTTTAGAAAACGAAGAGTAACCAAGAAAGATGCCTTCATGGATTTTGCATCAAATTTTCCTAAGGCATCCCCTTTCATTTAAAAATAAAGCATTTACAACCAAAAAAACTTTAAAATAGGAAATATTTGGTTTTTTGTTATTCCATAATTCATAGGAGTTTTTGATAAGGAAGGTCTTATTAGGACTCTATTCATGATGTAGCAAAGATATTTACGGCTTCTCGGCCAAAAATACTTAGGTAAACTATGTTATTCCAATATAGTTCTGCCATTTTTTGTAGGTTTCTGTTTTTCTTTCAACTACTCCATTTTGTTGGGATTTCGGAGGAGAAGTTATATGATTGTGCATCCATAGGGGGGGGGGGGGGGGGGGGGGGGGGGGGGGGGGGGGGGGGGGGGGGGGGGGGGGGGGGGGGGGGGGGGGGGGGGGGGGGGGGGGGGGGGGGGGGGGGGGGGGGGGGGGGGGGGGGGGGGGGGGGGGGGGGGGGGGGGGGGGGTACGAATGAGTTCAGCGCACGGTTGTCCAGGAGTACAGAAGACATGAACTTGCCACAAGACCAGAACGCAGCAGGTCTGTCCCATGCAATGGTGAGCATGCAGCACCAGCCACAGAATGTTAACAGCATGAAAATATCGAGAGGTATAAACCGTGCAAGACCATAAAGAGGTAATGCAAACGGGTCAGGAAATGTTTGTCACGGTATATTGTCACCAATTAAGAATTGTTACGCCAGCAACGCATGAGGTCATTGTACACATGAGCTGCAAGGGTAGAGACGGTACATAACAGATCGCGTTAACGCATAGCACGCACTAGCATGCAAACAAGGCGCGCAGGCACCATACAACCAAAGAACGTTACCAGTAACAATGAAGAGTTTTAAGAATGGCTTGTCTCATGAGCCATTGTATATGAACGTTGTCACGACATGGTTAATTGCAACGCCACGCATGGTAATGCTACACTGTGAAGCAACGCACCGCACGAAATAATACATGGTTAATCCTACACATACAACATATACACGCACCACCATGGTCAACAGCACGCGACATAATTTGCCATATAACACTGTCACATACAGCCAGAACAAACGGTCACAATGTATGTAGAGATATGGAGGCATTGAGTTGAATGATGTAATAGGTAACAGTGAGGGCTAAGAGGCGTCGCTGCAGCAGGCGGGACCAGCCGCGAGTGTCAGAAAGCAGAACTACAGGTCATGAGTTGCCTGCCGAGAGCGTGGTGGCCAGCACGCCGCGTTCCAGAGTGCAACCGTTGAAAATGTTGTCAGGCGGAGAATGAAGGTGCATGGTCAGTGCCCAGCCAGCGCACAACAGCTCAGCGAGGTCGCTGGCAGGACCAAGGTCGAGCCGACGGTTACAGCCAACAGCAAAGAAAGACATACCATATGATCAAGGCATCAGAGGCATACATACACGCGTTCTAAATGGTCACCAACGAGTGGCACTAGTATTCAGCGCACGCACAGCGCCGAACAGGTGAGGTTCAAGTAGGTGAAACGCGGTATGTATACGGCTTAGCTTAGCCGACAGCATACGCCATACAACGAAAACGGCGGCTGTTACAGTGGCGGTATCGAACAAACCGGCAACGATACATACAGTGAGCGCCACACGTCCGTTCACTACCAAAATGCCAACCGTTAAATTATCAGAAAATTCATAAAACTTTGGAAGCACGGTTTTGAAATTATCAATTTGGATCACTCAATGAAGAAATCATGGCTTTTTTTCATTTTTGAGTGAGTTTACAAAATTTAGAGAAATATTTAAAATAATCACTTTTGTGAGCCAAGAAATATTTCCAAGTGTATCTAGTATAGTCATCTTCAATTATAAAGACATATTTGCTTCCTCCTAAACTTGTTGTGTCAATTGGTCCAAATAAGTTCAAGTGGGATTAATTGTAATGATCTAGTGGGTGCTAATTTTGATTTTTTTGGTTTGAAACTAGTTTTTTTGTTTTACTAGTTGACATGCACGATATTTTGTCCTCAACAAACTTCATATTGGGAATCCCCTCGCATTTCAACCTCTAGATGAGATCTTAGATATTAGTTTCAGGCATTGCATGGCTCCAATCTCCTATGCTAAAACCAAGCATCATCATTTAAAGAGAGAGGCACATTTCATTACTTAGTTCATCAAGGTTGATGGGTAGACATTATTTTGTTTCAAAGCAATCATTGACATGTTATTGTTTGGTTTTTCAATAATGCACATATATATTCAAATCTAACGATATAACCCTTTTATCGCATAATTGACTAATACTTTACAGAGATTATATTTCAATCCCACAACTAGTAAAACATTATCAATAGAAAAAACTTAATTTGTTACCTATGGTTCCTTTGCCAATGATTTTGCCTTTAAGTTGTTGTCTCCTCGAGATGACCCTTCTTTTCTTTGCCAAGGAGCATAAAGAAAATGAGATAGATCTCCAATCATGCGCCTTGAGTATCCACTCATCGAGATACCATTTCATTCTAGTTTGTGGGTTTGTTCATAAAAGAGGATGGTTTTAGGTATCCATTTGATTTTTGGTGCCTCAAAATTGATCTTACCAATTTGGTTATTCATTATTGAACTATTTATAGTTCCTTTAGGAACCCATATTAATTTATGTGGACTAATTTTTCTTAAATGGGCATTTGTAAGCAACATGTCCCGATTTACAACAAAAGTTGCTTGTTCAAACAAGGTGAAACATGTAATGTGAGTCCTTTAATGAAAGTGGTAGATTTTTGGTGAGATCCTCTCACAAAACCAATTCTACTTCTATTTATTTATGTGACTCTTGTTTGCAAGGATCATGTCCAATCTCTTACCTAATCTTAAACTTGTTTAAGGTCTCTTCATAGCAAGTTTTCATTTTTATTACTTCTAAATGTTCACACTTAGAGCATGGAGGAGTTTGAAGACTATAAGCTTATTTTGTAGTAAGACATGCTCTTTCTTTAAGATATTAAACTTCTTACTAATAGTTCTACACTCATCAAATAATTTGTGAAAAGCTTATAGAAAGTTCATCGAAAGATAAATCTTCAGAATTAAATCAAATACCCTTCTCCCAAAGCCATTAGTTAAGATTGCCTCTCTTTATTGTTAGCTTCTTCACTGAATCACTTGAATCATCCTAAGTCACTTTAGAGCTTTCTTCTTCTTTGGTTGTTTTCTAGCTTGGGGCATCATTTTTGAAGTGCCCCAAATTTTCTTGCATTCATAGTATATCCTTAGTCCATTTTATATTCAAGTTTGTTTTGGTGTTATTTTAAATTTATTCTTTTCTTATAAATTTTAAAATTTTTTGAGTTAAAAGTGCAATGTCAATTGTCCTCATCTTGATGTTCCTTTCAAGTGGTCTTCTTTATGATGTGAGCATATGAAGGGGTTTCTCGAAGCTCTTCATGAGCATGACACGCCATTTCATAGGTCATTAGAGACCCAATAAGTTTTTTCAAGAGAAATGTTTTAAGGTCCTTAGCCTCTTGAATGACCGTGAAC